>ML776922.1:72140-83124 GCA_009831015.1 Picea engelmannii | reverse complement strand
CTTGGAAGATAATGTGTTCCAAGAAGAACTATACCTATGGAAGAACAACAAGATAAGAATGGATATCATTAGATAATACACATGAAAGGATGAAATACAAATCATGTGGAAGCTATTGCAAGATAAGACAAATCAATCATGAATAGACTTAGAAGAAGCAAAGATAGAAAGAAGTCAACAATCGAGAGGAAATTGAAAAAAAAAAGACTTATGACGTTTTGTAGAAGACAACAAGACGGAAGCGTGGACTCTGCTAGACAAGAGAGCCAATTATATATTACATAAGACAATAAGGATGCAGATGGAAGCGTTGATTCTGTTAGATGGATGGAGCCGATTATATGCACTCATACATGAAGCAAGAATTAGGAGGGAGCCAATCCTATGATCCATTGAAGATGATGAAGTATATATCCATGATAGCAGCCTTGAAAGACAACATGTATTCTTCAAAGAGAAGCCTTAAAGTATCCTTGGTTGTCCATCCACATTCGTGATCCTATGATGGAATCCTTAGGGCATGGAATCTATAAGAAACTCCATGGACCCGATAACTAAAGAAACACATAAAGATTCCAAGAAAGAAAGAGAGGCCAGAACAACCAGTCATTGTATCAATAAAACAAGATTGTTAGCCTGATATAAACTCAATAAAAGCAATCAAGCAGAGGAACTAAAAGTCGTGATGAAGAATAGTGTATGGAAGACTTATGAATGAAAGCATTGCGAGATCCAAAACTAGAGGTTCTCCCAGATGGAGGGAGAATACTATGATGATTACTTGTTCCAGTAAACCAGACTTATCTCTACATGAGTCATTATATCATCCACAACATCCATGAGTTGGAGTTCTACATCAGATGAATGCAAAGAATGTTCTCCAGAGAAATTGAATAAAGAGCGTATGAAGAGAAATCTCAAGACTTTGAGGCATACCAGAAAGAGAACATTGCATACAGATAGAAGAAGATAGCTTGGTGGAGAACGTCCAATGCACAATAGAAGCGTGGTGAAGATTTCCTATAACATAAAGATGATTACTCAGAATATCAAATCTCATGATGACAGAAGAAGTGCCACATGGATATGTTCCATTTTTTCCAACAATGATATACTCTATTGTTCAGAGCTACATGAAGCCTTCATAGTGTTCCAGACTAAAGTACATTTGAAATCAAGCATTACATTATCCATGATGAAGTCCATAAAGGAGAAAGTGGTTCTCCAATACATATCTCCACAGATGAGCAGATAAGCAGTCATTTTGGTAAATATTCTATCCAAGATGAAAGAGTTTGCATACTCAAGATGGAGATCATGGAAACAACTTCCTTATTGAAAAAGGAAGAGATGATTCCCAGGTTGGGAGGGAGCACTGGAAATATTATTGAAGACATTCATTTTCAAGATTGAAAAATAGTCCATCTTGGATAGATGCTTTCCTGTTTGGAAAGTGGATGGATATTTCTGATGGACAACAATTTCCCATTGTGGGTAACATGGGAAATGGTCTATATTGTTGATGTATCATAGACATCGACTTCCCATTGTGGTTAACATGGGCACTAGTCTAGGGAAGTCTCTCTTCTTGAGGGTTACTCAAGAAGACTGTCCTGCCTCGCTGAACAACGATTTCTCATTGTGGTTAACATGAGGAATGGTCCGTTTTGGAGGTTGATGCAGGACAATATTTTCCTCTTGTGGTTAACAGAGGAAATGGTTCGGACAGTCATTCTGTAGGGTTTATACATTCTCTCCAGGGTGCACTTTGATTAGTGTAGGAGGAATGGCCCAGGGTGAGGAATGGCCCAAGCTCAACAATCAAGGACAGACATTCCTTAGGGTTTATACATTCTCTACAGGGTGCACTTTGATTAGTGTAGGAAGAATGGCCCAGGGTGGGGAATGGTCCAGGTTCAGAAGACAAGACAATTATTCTTCCTTGCTTGAGAAGAATAGTCCAGATATCTCATTGTTCTACTCTGAGGGCAAATATTCTTTCAGATCTCACAGATGTGAGTGAAAGATTGGCCCAGATGATTCAGTTTATTTCATAACATTGTTTATGTGCAGGTTGCTATCAGATGATTGTTATGAAGACAGTAGATGTATACTACTGTGGTGGATATGTTCCATTGTTCGTGACTATATGTTGCTGATCAAGTACTTGTGTGTTACCTGGTGTGGTAGTGTACCACTAGATTGTAGTTATGTACTACTATGGATAGACACAATTGTGTTCTATTTTTGTTCTGATTACCTTGAAGACTATCAACAATTTATTGGAGATAATCATCATCCAGATGAATGATGAATAGAGATTTTCCAGATGGAAAATGGTTCAAAACATTTACTCTTCTAGATTAGAAGAATGGCTCTTGTATCACTCTGTGGAGTGAGCATCATGTCTGATTACTCAGATAGAGTATGGTTTCGAGAGATGATGCAGTTGATGATGATGATGGTGCTCATGATCTAGTCATGATCTAGTCTATATAACTATGTTGATGCTACCAGGTGAATGGTATGATTTTCGCTCAAGACCATTACCTATAATACCTCCCTAGCTAGGAGGGAGTGTTGATATTATGGTAGTTGCGGGAGGTATTTACCTCCACGTTTAAACCTGATGAGAATAGAATACTCTGGAAAGCAAGAAGAAACCCTAATGAGTTGGCTAATAACCCTAGAAGACTTGTCAGCTCAAGAAGATAATTTATATTAGGTTATTAGCCTCCAAGAGAAGAAGTCAGCTAGAAATAATAATAATATACTGAACAGACAAGTACCTAGAAGGAGAAGTCGGCCCCAGTAAGTCTGCTAGAACCACTATAAATACAGGGTGCCAGTCTCTCATTTGACACATCTCAGCGGTTGCAGAGAGCCATTTCTGCGCAGTGCAATTGCAATCTTATGCACAGGTTTAGAGGAGAGCTGCTAGTGCAGTTGCTGTAGCTAGCAGTTACATTTTGGCTTGGACTATCTCTTGGCTAGGGTTTGGAACATTTGATCAGCCTTTGTTGATGCGCTATCCTTGGGGAAAGGTGTGCTACCCTTTGTTTGTCTATCTAGCCTAGGGTTTTCTTCCGGAGTGATTCTCTGTCAATTTTAAGGTGCTCGGAGGGTGGATTCGGCCTATGGTTGGGTGACAAGGGTATTGTCAATGGTAAAACGAGCACATCCACTTATATTCTAACATCGACTTCTGTATATGTGCATATACAAAAATAGACAACTTCCGTATATGCACATATACGAAAGCGGTTAGCTTCTGTATATGCGCATATATAGAAATGGCCGACCATTTCTGTATATGTCGGCTTCCATATATGTGCATATACAGAAATGGTCTTCTTCCGTATATGTGCATATACGGAAGTTGACCTCTTCTGTATATGCACTTTTGTATATGTGCATATACAGAAGCCGACCATTTCTGTATATGTGCACATACCGCACATATACGAAAGTTGACCACTTTCATATATTCACATATACGTAAATGGTCAGCTTCTATATATGCACATATACGGAAATGGTCGGCTTCCGTATATGCGCATATATTGAAGTGGTCAAATTCCATATATGCGCATATACGGAAATTGACCACTTTCGTATATGCGAATGTACGGAAGTTGACCACTTCCATATATGCGCATATACATAAGCCGACCATTTCCGTATATGCGCATATACAAAAATGGTCAACTTTTGTATATGCACATATACGAAAATTGTCGGCTTCCATATATGCGCATATTCGAAAATGGTTGGCTTCCATATATGCGCATATGTGGAAGTGGTCAACTTCTATATATGCGCATATATGGAAGTTGTTGACCACTTCTGTATATGCGCATATACAGAAGCCGACCACTTTTGTATATCATATACGAAAGCCGACCATTTCCGTATATGCGCATATACGAAAGTGGGCAGCTTATGTATATGCGCATATACAGAAATGGTCGGCTTCCGCATATGCACATATACAGAAGTGGTCAGTTTTCGTATATGTGCATATACAGAAGCGGTCAGCTTCCATATATGCGCATATATGGAAATGGTCGGCTTCCATATATGCGCACATACGGAAATGGTCAGCTTTCGTATATGTGCATATACGGAAGCGGTCAACTTCCGTATATGCACATATACGGAAGTCAACCGCTTCCGTATATGTGAATATATGGAAGTCGACTTCTTCCGTATATGCACATATATGAAAGATGATCGCTTCCCTATATGCTCATATACGAAAACTGACTGCTTCCGTATATGCACATATACGGAAGCTGACCACTTTTGTATATGTGCATATACGGAAATGGTCGGCTTCCGTATATGCACATATATGAAAGCTGACCACTTTTGTATATGCGCATATACGGAAATGGTCGGCTTCTGTATATGCGCATATAGGGAAGTGGTCAACAACTTCTATATATGCACATATATAGAAGTTGACCACTTCCATATATGTGTCTTATTACTGATTACAGAGCCCTGAACAAAGAAACCTTTAAAAAATGATATCCCCTACCCCAGATCGATGATATCCTCGACCATATGCAGGGGGATTCTTTCTTCAAAAATATGGATCTGACTTCTGGATATCATCAAGTGTGCAGGCAACTGAGTGATATCTGGAAAACAACTTTCAAGACTAATTTTTTTCCTTATGAATCGTTAGTCATGCCTTTCGATGAATATCTTAGTAGTTCGATATGCAACCTATAACAGTTGGAAAGACATGTATGAAGCAGATCCCACTTTTAAAGAGATATGGTCAGCATTACAACAACTCAGAGTTATCAATCATACACCATTTCTAGATTACACCATTCGGGAGGGATGGCTATATCACCTCAATCAACAATGTGTTCCGCAATCATAGGATCGTTTGATCCTCATCAGGGAAGTGCATGCTTCCTCCTATGGTGGTCACTTCGGGAATTCCAAAACACTCCTACACCTCCAGTGCCACTTCTATTGGCCTGCTATGTCCAAGCAAGTCGATAGTTTCATTGGAGCTTGTGCTCTTTTCTCACAAAACAAATCGTCTAATTGCAAACATGGGCTATATCATCCTTTGTTGATCTGCTCTCGCCCATGGGCATCAATTTCCATGGATTTCCTGAGTAGTCTCTCAACCACTTTCTGCAAGCATGATGCAATTTGGGTTGTGGTCTATCATTTCTCCAAGATGGTTCTCTTTCTCCCTTGCCATAAAACAACTTCTTCCACACAAATGACTAAACTATTCTTTAGACATGTTTGGTCGCATTTTGGCCTGCCTAGTAGCATCATTTCTGATCGCGACTCCCAATTCCTTAGTTTCTTATAACATACTTTATGGTTCTTACTAGGCTGCCAACTTCGATTTTCCATGGCATTCCATCCACAACTGACGAAAAAACAGAGGTGGTCAATCGTACATTGGTACATGCTCTACGCAACTCCTTCATCAAAATAAGTAATGGGATGCTTATCTTCACATTTTGCAGCATAGCTACAACAAAGCTACTCATTCTTCCATAGACTTGTCTCCATTTTCGTATATGCGCATATACGGAAGTGGTCAACTTCTGTATATGTGCATATACGACACATATATGAAAGTTGACCACTTTCGTATATGCGCATATACGGAAATGGTCGGCTTCCGTATATGCACATATACGGAAGTGGTCAAATTTTGTATATGTGCATATACGAAAGTTGACCACTTCTGTATATGCACATATACAGAATCCGACCATTTATGTATATGTTCATATATGAAAGCTGACAACTTCTGTATATATGCGCATATACGGAAATGGTCAGCTTTCGTATATGCGCATATACATAAATGGTTGGCTTTTATATATGTGCATATACAAAAATGGTTGGCTTTTGTATATGAGCATATATGGAAATGGTCGGCTTCCGTATATGCACATAAATGAAAGCCAATCATTTCCATATATGTGCATTTACGAAAGTTGATCGCATCCATATATGCGCATGTACGAAAGCCGACCATTTCCGTATATGCGCATATACAGAAGTCGACCACTTCCCTATATGCGCATTTACATAAGTTGGCCACTTGTGTATATGTGCATATATGAATGTGATCGGCTTTCGTATATGCGCATATACGAAAGCCAACCATTTTCGTATATGTGCATATAAGGAAGCTGACCATTTCCATATATTATACGGAAGTGGTCAACTTTAGTATATGTGTCATATATGCACATATACAAAAGTTGACCTCTTTCGTATATGCACATATACAGATGTTGACCACTTTCGTATATGTGCATATACGGAAGTGGTCAGCTTCCATATATGAGTCGTATATGTGCATATATAGAAGTGGTCAACTTCCATATATGTGCGTATACGTGCTTATACGGAAGTGGTCGGCTTCTGTATATGCGCATATACATAAGTGGTTAGTTTCTGTATATGTGCATATATGAAGTGGTTAGCTTTTGTATATGCACATATATGGAAGATGACCACTTCCGTATATGCGCATATACGAAATACGACCATTTTTGTATATCCGCATATACGGAAGCGGTCAGCTTCCGTATATGCACATATATGGAAATGCTCGGCTTCTGTATATGTGCATATATGGAAATTGTCGACTATTGTATATGCGCATAGATGAAAGTTGACCGCTTACGTATATGTTCATATACAGAAGTTGACCGCTTACATATATGCACATATACAGAAGCTGACCACTCCCGTATATACACATATATGAAATTTGACCACTTCTGCATATACGAAAGTGGTCGACTTTCGTGTATGCGCATATAAAGAAGGTGACAGATTATGTATAAACGCATATACAGAAGGTGACAGATTATGAGTCAGGTTATTCTAGTGTGTCCTCCTACATGTCTTCTTCACCTTCATGATTGATTGCGTATTATCTTAGCTTATTACAATTGATTGTGGATTATCTTAGCTTATTACCATTGATTGCCATTACTTGAATATGGAAATTAGTACAAAACTAACTATGAGTACAGCTTCCTGATATGAGTAATGTATCTGATTATGAACTACTGATTACACTGGTTTGAATCTCTCATTGTGTAGTAGCTAGTGATATTGCTTCCCATTAATTCCATAACATTCTATATTGTAAATCTCATCGTGGTACCAGAACAATGATCACTATAATGAAGTAAGTCCATTGAATAAGGATACTACTAACCTCTTCCCTATTTGTCCAGTTACAACTAAAGGTTGTTGTATGAGCTATAACATAGGGTCATGAAGCAAACTACATGATTGTTAACTACAAAGGGCAATATATAATAAGAACTAAAGGCAATAGCTTAACCTATAATACAAGGGGAATAGAGCCATTCCATTACTATGATATCAATAATACAAGAACAACTTAGCTTAAGGTTCAACAAAGTGATATCATGTTACCTATTTACCATAATCAATACGTATTGTGATATTAATCTTATCTCTTATTAACTACATGGGATATCACTAGAAAGCAATGGCACTAAGTATCAACACCTGTATTACACTTGTATGTGATTCCAATGCTTGTGTAAATACAAAGGGTAATAGATCACCATCTTCAACTAGTATCTGTGTCATATTAGTGTAAATACAAAGGGTAATAGATCGTCAAAGCTAATGTATGAGGTCTCATAGAGGGCTTGTTGTGGTCCCATATCGTATTAGCTCATTACTTCATCATGTTCAACCCTATACAATTAGCTGGTATGATTACAACAAGTTTGATTCGTGTTTCTGTACACATGAATAGAGCCATTCCATTACTATGATATCAGTGTCCCTCAGTTTCTACCTCTCCTCCACAACCTCCCTCAACATCCCAATAGTTTCTGCCTCTCCCAATCTCCGCCTCTACCTTCCCAAAACTGTTTAAACCAGTCCTGTCATGAAGTCTCCTCCTAGATTCAAAGGCAAAGACTCATGCACCACCCCCTGCTCTGTAGCGATAGTTTTCAAACCTCTCTCCTCATCTACCTTACATACAAGCTCCCCTTCCAAGCCCTCCGACGAGGTTAGTTGTGGTAGTTAGGTCGTTAATGCACACGTTTCCCCTCCCCTTTCCGCTTCCCAAGCAAAAAACTCATTAATGATTTCAATGGCTTTCTTTTCCGTAGAGCCATTCATATAGTCACCATCTGTCCTAGGAAAAGAACGAACCTCCAGCTCAGTCCCGACCTTTCCAGCTCTCACGTCATCTGACAATAAAGTAAATTGGTACAGTCTTAACTCTTCTTTGTATGCCTCGTCATGTCTGAACATGCACCCCTGGCTCCACCACTGATCTTCAGTGAGGCCACCATCTGGGTTCACATCAACTACCTCCATAAACCCTAGGAGCTTCTAGGTCATCCCCTAAAGGTTTTAAACCCTAGTCTAAACCCTTTCCCTCCTTCCAACACCCAGGCCACCTAGGCATTGGGTCAACTCTTCTCCCAAAGCTCCTGACGGTCCATTCGCACAAATCCCACCCTATCGCTGAGAGGTCACCATTCTGGTCGAGCATACCCCACTGGATCTATCAAGAGCCCTCTCAACAACATAATCAATCATGCCATGTTCATTCAAGGATTCTTCTCTTTACTTCTATATTCATCTCTTTTCTCTAATATTAATTAAACTTTCCTTATGTCAATTCAAAGTCCTTTAAAATTACTCACCTATATCTCATGGCCCTTTTCTTTTGTTTATTTAAACTTAACTTTATAATATTTTATAAAAAAAATATTGTTTATTTATTAATTCATTTTTTTATATTGATTAACTCAATTTTTGTCACATTTATTTTATTTTATTTTTTATAAAAATATATTTTTTATAAAAATATATTTTTTATATCTATTATTTTTTTCTTTTCAATTATTTATTTATATATCTTTTATATTAGTTTGAAATTTTTTTCCTTTACTTCTATGTTCATCTCTTTTATCTAATATTAATTAAATTTTTATTATGTCAATTCAAAGTCCTTTAGAATTACTCACCTATATTTGATGCCCTTTTCTTTTGTTTATTTAAACTTAACTTTATAATATTTTATAAAAAAATATTATTAATTTATTAATTCTTTTTTTAATTTGTTAGTTCAATTTTTATTAATTTTTTTCATTTTTTTTTTTAAATAAGTAAAATGTAAATTTTTTAATTATAATATAATTTAAATTAAAAAAATCATAATTATATTAAAAAATAAACCAGTATAATGATACATTCATTAAAAATTCAACATAAAAATGAAAGAGAAAACTCTTAAAAATTAGTATAATAATATATTATTATATTCATTAAGTTGTGTGGTGGGATTAATCATAATGCATTAATTGATTGTATGAAAATGTAATTTTTTGAATTTGTTAAACGTTTTATTTTGGTTGGAATTCGACTATATAAATTTATATAAAATAGTTATTTTTTTTTTTAAATTGAATAGTTATTTTTTTTTGTTTAAATTGTATTTATGAATGTATAAATAGATTGAGTGTGTTAAAAACTCTCAAAACACTTTGATATAAACTTAATCACTCAAATCTATAAATTCCATAATTCCTCTCCAATTTTAAGCAAAATCAAACCCAAAAAATTACCCAACAAAAAACAAAGACCAAAGGTAAAACGTGTGACTATGCTCCAAAAAAACAAAGACCAAAGGTAAAACGTGTGACTATGCTCCTTTGGAATAACGTGTGATGGCATTAATCAAAATGCATTGATTGTATGAAAACGCAGTCTCTGAACTTTTAAATAACGAAGTAATACTCAACCGACCATTCACGCCGTGGACATGCAAGCTATCACCTCCCTCGGGGATGCGGACCTCGATTAGTAGTTCACTATTTTTTAATATAACGATACGTTAACCATTCACGAGGTGTAATGGAGTAGTGTCCTTTTTAACTCTTTTTACTTTATATGATGGAATTTGGTGTGATGGAGCAGTTTCTTTATATGATGGAATTTGGTATTGGAAAATTGTAATTTTGACGATGGAATTTTGTGATTTTGTAAATTTTATTTTATTTTCGTTTTATGGAAAAATTATTAATTTTAATAATATTTTTTTAATGAAAAATTAAATTATTTATTATAAATAGTGTGTTAGATTATTTTATAAGATTAATTAAAATGTAATTTTAAAGAGAAAATTGATTTTTTAAAAGGTTAGATCTATTTAAAATATATAAGTTGTTGTTGTTGTTGTTATTATTGAGATGTCAATAATAACTATTTTGTATTATTGTTATTTTTTTTCATTTTTATTTTAAGGAGTATAATCATTTTTTCATTAGTTTGATAATAGTGTATTTCCACATAAGTGGAACATCTTAAGCAACTCCTTATACAAATAGATCAAAGATTAGTGTATTACGTAGTTAAAACCTTCAAAGAGGGAAATAGTCCATAGCCCTAGACAATGTGGCTATTAGAGGCAATATATTAATCTAAAAGGAAAATGTTTTACATATGAGTTTCTCACAATCGATCATAAGCAAATGACCCTATATGCTATTTGAATAACATCATGGACCAATCCAGAGTTAAGCCATATATCAATATAGCTATGAGTTTAGAGAAGAAGATGAGCCATTTGATTACTTTATGTCTAGAACATATTGTGATCCTCAGATTAGATAACTAAAAATGCATAATATTGCATACTAAAGAAACATATTTTACCTAAAGATACATTGGACAAAGTTGATCTTAAATAACTTCAAATGTCTAAATATCCTAACATCCCCCCCCTTAAGAACAACCTGAGATAAGATTGAAGGATTTACGAAGGTGACACGGTAGGAGAAGGAATAAGGCATTGGAGTCTATCCTCCTTTAATGAAAACATCCTAAACTCCTAACATAGATCAAAGTTTGGAAAACTTCATTTTTGTAAGAGACTTTCTGAAAATGTCTACAACTTCATCCTCTGTAGGGAAAA
>ML776922.1:60676-72090 GCA_009831015.1 Picea engelmannii | reverse complement strand
GCATTGGAGTCTATCCTCCTTTAATGAAAACATCCTAAACTCCTAACATAGATCAAAGTTTGGAAAACTTCATTTTTGTAAGAGACTTTCTGAAAATGTCTACAACTTCATCCTCTGTAGGGAAAAAGAGCACTTCAAGAACATGATCCTGAATAAACTTTATGATGAAGTGCATGTGTAGCTTAGTCTATATGTCATCAACATAAAGAACAAGTATTATGAGATGGTTACCTACTTTTTGGGTATAGACATTGGGGTCAGAATGACATCTGGAAAAGTTGGTGTCAAGAAGAAAGCTAACCATTTTAGCATACCAAGTATAATGAGCTTGCTTAAGACCATAGAGAGATTTCTTAATGTGACAAACAAGGTTGGAGTCATTTTGAACATAGCTGGGAGGTTGTTCCGTGTAAATTTCTTCTTGCAAATCTCCATGCAACAAGGCGGATTTAACATCCATTTGATGTATCTCCCATTTATGTGAAGCAATAATGGATAGTTCGAGACTTTTGGATAATGAAATCAATAGTCATCATCCATCGAATCGATGTGGTGCACATGCGATGGTGATCACTTCAATCTCGAGTCCATAAACAAATAAAAAATTGATGGTCCATAAACTTCTAAATAAAAAAGTCAACAATCCTTAAAAATTCAAAAAATCACGCGGTCTATGGAAAATTTGAACAATGAAGTCAATAGTCAGCGACCATTCTCATTAAGCCGTACTAAGTTGGGTGATAGGATTAATGAAAATGCATTGCGTTGCGTGTACGAAAATGCAGTGTCTGAACGATGAAGTCAATAGTCGCAAACTATTCTCATTAAGTCATACTAAGCCGTGTGATAGGGCTAATCAAAATGAATTGATTGTATGACACATTTTAAACGATGAAATCAAGTCAATAGTCAGGAACCGTTCACACGTTCACACACTGTGCTGAGTTGTGTGACATGATTAATCAAAATACATTCATTGTATGAAAACACAATGTTCCATCCTTTCAAAAATGAAAGAATTGATGTTCCATAAATTTCTAAATAAAGAAGTCAGCAGTCATTCAAAATTCAATTAGATCATTACATATATGGTACTTTTTATTATATAAAATTCAATGTTTTTAGTTCTCTAGCTTCAGCAATAGATATTATGCAAATATGTGTGGTCAAAGGACAAATTAATATGAGGTCAACGAATTATAGATCGTTATAGTCCCTCTATGCCTACAGTAGGGACTAATAAATTCACCCACTATGTGAAACTGATGAAATCAATAGTCAGCAACCATTCTCACTAAGTTGGGTGATAGGATTAATCAAAATGCATTGCGTGTATGAAAACGCAGTGTCTGAACAAGTCAATAGTCCGCAACTATTCTCATTAAGCCGTACTAAGTTGTGTGATAGGGTTAATCAAAATGAATTGATTGTATGACACATTTTAAATGATGAAGTCCAGTCAATAGTCAGGAACCATTCACGTGTTCACACACTGTACTGAGTTGTGTGATTTGATTAATCAAAATAGATTCATTGTATGAAAAGGTGGCCAATATCCAGTCTGCTACGCAACATTGAATACTGCAGTAGAAAGTGAATTATTTATAGCAATGTTGCTTAAACACAACTTTTAAATAACGAAGTCAACAATCAATCGACCATTGAGGCTGTGGAGCTATCACTTCAATCATTGTGGATGCAAGCCTCAATTATTTGGGTTCAAACGAAAACCGAGTGTTTGAATTTTGAAAATGAAATAATTGATAGTTCATTGCTTTTGAATGTAACGATATGTTAACCTAACCATTCATGAGATGTGAATCATGTAGTATACCATCTTTTAACCCTTTGTTAACCCTTTTTTCTTTACATGATGAATTTGGCACTTGAATTTTGATAATGTAATTTTGTTATTTTTTTTTTATAAAAAAACTTAGGACCTGATCATTTGTCGCGCATATTATTAGGAGGAGATGCAGGAAACTTGGATGACAGTCTACCAAACGTGCACTTGTTTGTAGTACATATGGTTGATGATTATTTTGCAGACATAATATAGTTCTTGAGCACAGAAGTAGCCCCACTTGACTTTAGATTTGAGTAGAAGAAGAAGTTAGTAGTAAAGGCAGTAGACTATCAACTTATAGCAGGAAATTTATACAAGTTAGTCACAAATGGTATTCTGCGACGCCGTGTATTGGAGCATGAGATATCTATGATTCTATCAGAAGCACATGAAGGAGTTGAAGGAGGCCACTATGCAGGAAAGAGACCGCTCATAAGATTTTTTGTGTAGGACTTTGGTGGCCTACCCTTCATAAGGATGCTAAGGAGTTATGTCAGACCTGTGATGTCTATCATAGAGTTGGGAAGCCTTCCAGAATAGATGAGATGCCATTAGTACTGTAAGTCACATTGCAGGATTTTGATAAGTGGGCATTTGAATTTGTTGAAGCGATCAATCCACCAACAAAGAGATAAGGAGAAAGATACATCATCACTGCGACATAGTACTTGACCAAATGGGACAAAAAAGAACCAATCATAGATTGCAGCGTGGATACTGTTGCACAGTTTTTGTTTGAGAATATGGTTACAAGGTTTGGATGTCTGAGAATCCTTATGAGTGATCCGGGTACTCATTTTTTTAATAGGATGATTGCAGCTTTGATAGAATAATTTCATATTCATCACCATAAGAGAACACCTTAGCATCCTCAGGTAAATGGAATAGTAGAAGCATTCAATAAGATCCTAGAGCATGCACTGACGAAGTTATGTAATGTAAGTCGATATCACTGAGAATTGAGGATTCCTGCAATGTTATGGGAATATAGGATCACATGTAAGAAGCTGACAAGACACCATTTAAATTAGTGTATGGTCAGGAAGCAGTTATGCCTATGGAGTTCATTGTGTCGATTATGCACATTGTTGCGCTTACAGAGCTCACTCATTATGGCACAATACATAAAATATTGCCAGAGTTAGTAGAATTGGAGGAAGATTTCTTTGTCCCCAGATTTCATCAAACAAGTTCAGAAAGCATGTGAAAAAGCATGGCATGACAAACATATTAAACAAAAAAAGTTCAATATGGGAGACTTAGTTTTGCTTTATGACAACAAGTTTTTACAGTGCCCTAGGAAGTTCCAAATGCATTGATTAGGTCCAAATGTGATAATGTATATGATATAGGTAGGTGTTTTTCGGTTGGAGAAATTGAATGGGGAAATTGTGGAAGGATGGGTTAACGATAGTCGACTGAAAATGTATAGGGACAGTCGGGATTCCACACCCTAGTATGAGCACATAATATGTGTACCATAGGATCTGTATTATAGTGTATTATAAAGAAAAAGAAAAGAAGAAAAGCAATAAAAGAGTTTGAGGCAAGAGACAGAAGGTTGAAGTTATGCATTAGGTATTGTTCAAACAGTTAAACCAGTAATGAGATAAACCATCAAATGTCGCAGAGATGTAGAAAGAGGAGGGAATTGTGTGCAGGTAGGAGGATTGAATTGCGAGAAATATCTATGCAGCGGGTGGGAAAATCATTAAAGAACATACATGACTAGACAAGCATTAAAGAGAAAAAATGACGATGAGGTAGTGGAAATGCGTAGTCATAAATGAAATTGGCAAGAGGATTTTGACAAGCTGGAAAATATAGCGTATAATCTGTCGTAGGATACGAAGTTGATGAAGAGTTACAACAAGAATTGAATATGAATGCAAGTGGGAAGCATGGCTAGAGAAAAAAGGCCTTTTGAATCTATTAGAGATTCCACATTTTTGTAGGAGCGTAGAGATCAACATCTGCGTCAAGTTGTTATTAAGATGCATCCATGGAGAATTTTAATGGTTGGATATACATATGTCAATAGACACTCAAATCATTGTGTGGATCATCTAGTTATAACCATCAACAAGGGAAGACCCACTACCATTATTCACAGACAAATATAAGGATAAATCCTTAGCGGAGAAGATGAAGGATAAGTATGACACGCATAAAGGAGTGTGTGGTTTGGACATTGTAAGTATTAATGATGATACTATCAGGTTCATGATGCAGGTAATGGCTTGTAATTTGTTGAGGAAATGTCACAAAGATCAAGTAATAACAGGTGTAATAGAAACAACTAAGAAGTGTGTTGCAAGAGTACAAATGAACAGGGTGACTTTCTTGGTAAACCAATTATTGTGGATTGCAGGGAGGCACAAGATAAATGAAAAAAAATCCATTATGCACGGCTATTGATACTAATTTCATTAGTGGCTTGGAGGGATCTGGAAGACACAATTTATGGGAGTTTTGAAGAAACCATGTTTGAAAACAAGATATGTGAACTTGTGGCATATTTTGCACAAGGAAAGACAATTGGATAATAACATCACTTTCTATGTTTACAAGGAGATAATTTGGTAGAGCATTCAGGATACACCATGCATACTATTGCATGTAGTGGAAGCATATAAGGAGATTGCACATTTTAAAGAAGGAAGACACCATATGTATATCCAAGCCAAGAGGGACCCGAATTAGCAGTTGTTGACGACCAGATACAGGTTGACAGGAGATGACGTTGGAAAAATTATAGAAGATTGGGAGGAAGAATGGAAAACTCTAGTACCAAAAATGGAGCATCCATAAACAAAACCACCAGAGAACGATCCAAAAGAATAAGAAGAAGAACATGAAGGAAAAGGAAATGGAGACACACAGAAAATAGTACCGCGCCATGGAGAGAAGAGGAAAGAACATGATAAGGGGAAATCAGTACACCAACACAAGAAGAGGAAAGCATTCAAGGAAGTGGCCACCCAGGACCTGACAGAAGATGACCTAGAGAAAATAGGAGATCAAGTAAAGGAAGTGACGGATGAAGCATTTCAGCACACGATGTAGAAACAAGAGGAGATACACACATGTGTGCAGGAGCAGATAGATTCATTACGTCATCTTTTGGAAGCAACCAAAATAGCACCAGATCAAAGGACAGAGGAAGAACAGATGGAGAGTACACTGAAGATTACATAAGAAAGATTGACAACCTCTTATCCATCAGAAGTATCAGAAGATCACTGAATGATAAATATTTCACCAGGGGATATAGATTTCCCCTCGATAGAGATGCAAGAGAAAGCACAAGCATCAAGTCATATTGACTTAGTCTTGTCACAGTTGTCGATGAATGTATTAAAGGGTTTGAAGATAAGTGTTACACAAGAGATAAATTTGTGCCTAGAGTCGACGATGATGGAGTTGACCAAAGTGACAAATGATAAGGCAACATTGCATATAGAATACAATAAATTTATGATGGAGAGGTATGAGGCTGAACAGAAAGAAGAAAGGCTACAACAAGCAATCCATAAGGTTTATAGTGACATTCCGGAGGTCCTCATGGAAGTAGATTCTCCATTATAAGAGAAGTGTTGAATATTAGTGAATCCATTTTGGGCTTTCGTGTGAAGATAGTATAATTAGAAGCATGCACTACGCCAAGCACTCCACCTGAGGAAAGGGAGAAAGGGGAGAAGACAACGATGGAAACAGTGGAAAGTATCAAGAGTTTGGAGGAGTGTGCCAAGTTGTATGAAGTGAGCAGACAAGTATGGAATCAACTAACAAAATATGCAGAGTTGCAAGGAATAGAACAGAAGTTGCAGGCTACGCTGGAGAAGGTGCAAAATTTTGAGGAGACAATTAACACTCTACCACCAGCAGAAAAGATGGTTGCAATCACAGAAAATAGGAATTTGTACTTAGACATGAATTGTTAGGGACCTAACCCCTCACATAGGTAGAATAATCTATTTCCATGTAATAAAGGTCAATATTAATAAGGAAGAATAAGTCAAATGTAAGAAGACGTAATAGAAGCTTCCGCTTCTAGAAGGATATTCCTCTAGATTGTTCTTTTGATAGACATATTTAGTATAAATAGGAGTCTAGGGTATGATAAGTTTTGTCTTGGATATTATTGTAATAGAGCTCTACTTTGTTGGAGGTTTCCCCCTCGAAGAGGCAAGTGAACATTTCTCTCAGTAATCAAAGTGCTCTTTCTGGTGTTATTATGGTATTATCTTGGTATTATTGTGGTGTTGTTCTGGTTATTTATCTATCATTTATAGCTAATTATTTATGTTCTGCATACTATTTTATATCTGGAATATTACAAGTGGTATCAGAGCACCTTCCTTGACATAAAATTGTGGGTTAATTTTTTTATTTTAGGGTAGAGACGTATTCTGATGTATTTAAGCTACAAAGATATGTCATTACATGCATAAACTCACGTTTGGGGATTCATACACACAGGAAATAAAAGTGGTACTTAAGTGCACATATGTTGGCCACCCTTGTAACCCTTGTTGGTACCCCTTCAAGTGGGAGCGCATCAGTCAACACTTGTCTACGAATCGTCTTAGATCACCTGAAGCCCTCCATAGATAAACCGATCGACCTCCTGACTGTTATAGTGCCACCGAGAACAAAAATCGGGAAGATACTCTCTAGTACCAGGGTAGTCGGGTAGTACTGATAAGGGCATGGTCTAGCCTCCTTAGTTGGTGCCCTGAGATATTGGGCCAAGTACTATTGTTGGACCCCACACATATATCAAAGAGTTATAGCACAGGGAAAACCCTTGTTTATAGAACCCTTGAATACCCTAACTCTTGGGATGGAAACAAAAACATAATAGAAAACATCTATTGCTGGGAAATTGTGTCTCCTTCATTCAGATTGTGAAATTACTACACATTTCTTCCTATTAAGCATTTGTGCATTTCATCACTGCAATATTCTTCAGATCGGAGTATAACTCCGTAGGAGTAACAAAAAAAAAAGTCAGGATAGTGTTGGCACCATTATTTGAGACCTATCCCATTGGATTTCTCTCTTCGCCCTTATCACAGTCATACCTATCATTTTTCAACAATTTTTTTTTCTCATGGACCCGACCCCCTTCCAACACCCTTATTTGGGCTTTACCCCATTGGATTCAAATCGTCTCCCTAATCGTTATGATACACTTCACCCATAATCCATTTTCTGTGTGGTCCCACCCACCCCTTTTTGTGTTCCCTCTTCATCATGGCCAGCACCCGTAGCCAAGACTTGGAAGCTCGCTTCAATGCCTTGCACTCTGATTTCATAGAAACCCAACAATAAGTGAGACAACTCAGTACCAATATTTCCACCGTCAATAAAAACATGCATTACTCCATCAACAACAAAATAGAGGACCTCAAACAAGACCTTGTTACCCAGCTTGAATTCGTCACTACGATGATCTGCGCCAAGATGCATATCCCTGTAGATCTTCCCTCATCTAACCCGCCTTTGCAAACCGAAGGTGAAACTTCCTCTCATTCCCATAATTTTTAGCCCCATCACTTTCAACGTGACCTATGCCTTCCGCGTGTGGATGTGACCACATTTGATGGTTCGGATCCCACTAGTTGGGTAACTCAAATGGAACATTATTTCTCTTTGTATGGAATTATAGTTGGGTTGTCCAAACTCCGATATGGTGTTCTCCATCTAGATCAAGAACGTTGGCAATGGTGGCAATGGATAAAAAATGTCTGCCAAGGGTATGTGGCTTGGACACACTCTGTGGCAGAGCTTTATGAACGCTTTGACACTAACACCAACCATTTAGGTTGTTTGACCAAGTTGAAACAATATGGCACAGTGGAATACTTTATAGTTGCTTTTGAGCAATTGGATTTTCATATAGAGGGCATGTCTGATGTTTTTTTCCGAGAATGTTTTATGAGTGGCCTCAAGGATGAGATTCGTACCCATGTCCTCGTGGATCGGCTTCAAAGTTGGGTGGATGCTACTAAAATAGCTAAGGAAGCACAACAAGTTGTCTCTACTCAAAACCGAAAAACCTCCTTTATTCCTCACACTAAACCAGTCACTCCCACTCCTCCTTCTACTCCACTAAAGATCCAAAAATTGACTAGGGCCAAAATGGCTGAATGCCAACTCAAAGGCCTTTGTTGTAATTGTGATGACAAATATTTTTCTGGGCACAAGTGTAAGGAACAAATGATTTTTATGGCCATCTCAGAGGATGTTTTGGAAGATGATGTTGAGTCTCCCCTTGTGTCCATGTCACCTGAACCCACTGACATGACCCCTCCCTCAGACCCTCCCAAAGTAGAACTAGTCATTTCCCTAAATGATCTCAATGTCTTCTCTGCTCCCCAAACCCTCAAGCTAATTGGTTACATTAAGCATAGGAAGGTCATCATTCTTATTGATAGTGGAAGCACCCATAATTTTATTCATCGCCGCATTGCCCAAGAAACTAATTTCTATATATGTGCCGTCAATAATTTTCAAATCATGATTGTCAATGGAAGGTCCAAGAAATGTGGAGGGTGTTGTGAAAATGTGCATCTCCAAATCGCTGAGTACCACATGAAATCTCATATGTTTTCTATCGACATGGGCGGTTGTGACATTTTGTTGGGTGCAGAATGGATTAGGACTTTGGGTCCCATTCACATGGATTTTAAGGAATTAACCATGGAATTCGACCAGGAGGGCCAACAATATAATTTCCAAGGAATCATCGTCGGTTCCCCGGAGATCATCAGTTCCCATCGCATGGAAAAACTGCTCAAAAAATGTCATTATGGAATTATTTCCCAACTCCATGCCATACAAGCCATTGAGACACCCTCTGTGCTGCATGACTTCCAATCCATCCTCTCTAAACATCAAGTGGTTTTTTCCACTTCCCAGAGATTCCCTCCTTCCCATGGTGTTCATGATCATTCCATTCCCCTTGTCACAGGAAGCCTTCCTCCCAATATCCGTCCCTATCATCATCCCTTTTCCCAAAAAAATGAAATTGAGAAAATTGTTCAAGAATTGCTCAACGCAAGTGTTATCCACCCTAGTACGAGCCCCTACACTTTTCATGTGGTCATAGTCCTTAAGAAAGAGGGTTCTTGGCGCATGTGTCCTCAATTCCGCGCCCTCAACAAACTCACCATTAAAGACAAATTTATCATTCCTGTCATTGATTACCTCTTGGATGAATTGAGTGGCGCCCAGTTCTTTACTAAAATTGATCTTCGTTCTGGCTACCACCATATCCATATGAACAAGGAAAACATTCCTAAGACTGCATTTAGAACTCATGAGGGCTACTATGATTTTTTGGTCATGCCCTTTGGCTTGTGTAATGCTCCCTCCACTTTCCAAAGCCTCATGAATCATGTCTTTCGTCCTTTTATCTGTCATTTTATCTTAGTTTTCTTTGATGATATCCTCATCTATAGTAAAACCTGGACAACCCATCTTGCTCATGTGGATCGAGTTCTCCATCTACTCTCTCAGCACCAACTTTTCCTCAAACAATCTAAATGTGCTTTTGGTGCCTCGGAAGTCGAGTACTTGGGTCATCTTGTTGGCAAGGCTGGTGTCTGGGAGGATCCTAAAAATATTGAAGCTATGCAAGATTGGCCTCATCCAAAGACTCTTAAAAGCTTGTTTGGATTTTTGGGTTTAACAGGTTATTATCGCAAGTTTTTTAAGAATTATGGAAATATTGTGGCACCTCTCACTACTCTCCTTAAAAAGAATTCTTTCACTTGGACTCCAGAAGCTACTCAGGATTTTCAAACCTTGAAGATGGCCATGTGCACCACTCTATTCCTGGCCCTTCCTGATTTCACAAAGACCTTTGTCCTGGAATGTGATGCTTCCGGGAAAGGAATTGGCACAGTCCTTATGCAAGAGGGTCGGCCTTTGGCCTTTACCAGCAAACAACTGTCAGAGTGACATTTGGGAATGTTGTCTATTCTGCATGCCATGGATCTTTGGCACCCTTATCTATTGGGGAAACGCTTCCAAATTAAGACAGATCATCAAAGCCTCAAGTATTTTCTGGAACAACACATTTCTTCCCTAGAGCAACAAAAATGGGTGACTAAGCTCTTTGGATATGATTATGAGATCATTTACAAGAAATGAAAATACAATGTGGTTGTTGATGCACTTTCCATAAAATATGAAGATGAAGGGTCCCTTTTTTCTCTCTCCTTCATTGTCCCAGATTGGCTCCAAGTTGTTCGCCAAGAATGGCTACACGATCCCAAAAGTTCACATCTGATACAACAATTGCAGGCTTACCTAAATCAGGAAATCTCTATGGATTTTATTGTAGGCTTACCTAAATCAGGAAATAAATCAGTCATCATGGTGGTAGTTGATCATCTTTCCAAGTATGCTCATTTATGTGCTCTTCAACACCCATTTATATCCTCCACTGTGGCTCAACTTTTCATGGATCAGGTCTAAAGGCTTCATGGCATGCCTCATGCCCACGGCTTCCTGGACTAAGTGCCACGTGTCATTGCTGGATAGGTGTTGGGTGTCATGACCGACGAGTACGCCACACATCGACACTGATGACTGCCATGTACTCTCTTAAATCGATGACTGAGATCTCCTTCGGTTCTCTGTACTCCAGGAAAATGAAAACTCAAACTTATTTTTTCCTTGAAGCAAAACATGTAGAGTTAAGGATCTGACGACGTGTGGCCTCCAAAGATCGACGGCTAAGATCCCTTCGTGGCTCTGGGATTCGGACTTCTCAATAGTCAAACTTTATTTTCCCCAAGAAAATTCGTCGGAGCTATGGATCTATTGATGCGTGGCCCCGTCGATGGATGGTCCATATTCACTTTGGGCACTTCAGGACTTCGGGCTTCGGCCCTTTGGGAAATTCGCGAACTTCTCATTTCAAGACTCCCGAAGCTCATTTCCACGAACACTTGGATCAGATGCCACCTGTCCCCTTTAAGATCTACGGCTCATGCTTGTTTCGGGACTTCAGAATTTTCTCTTCTCTATACTTGGTGCAATTTTGAGATTCTGAATACCTGCAAGCCACTGATATGAACTCCACATGGGATCTCCACCATTGAAAACTGAACCCGCCTGCTGCTTGCATTTCAAGCCCGAAATAGACTGCCATGAAAGCTGTGCCTAGTGCCCATGGTTGTGGCCTGAGTGAACAAGGACTTGGACAACTTGTTGTGGGCTGGAGAAAACAGAGAGCACGGTGACTGAAATAAAGGAGACGAGCGCTCGTCCTCAGAGAAAAACGGAGGGGCTTGAGGCTAAGGTTTCTCTCGGGTAAGATATTTAAGGAAAATCAGGACACACAAACGAACAAGGACAAGCAGAGAACGATTTACAAGCAGAAAGGGGAAAAACTTAAGATTTGGCCTACGAAAAGGAGAGGGATAGGGAAAAAATACAAACTTAGGTATTGTTATCGCTCAGTTTGTAGGAAGGTTTTAGGTTAGCTTGAGTCAAGGCTTCAAACTGGCGTAACAGGAGCTTCCCCACCCACTGTCACCTCGATGGGGAG
>ML776922.1:38407-50474 GCA_009831015.1 Picea engelmannii | reverse complement strand
GAGAATCTAGCTATGTGCATGTTCAACCTTGATCTCGATGTTGAACCTTATATAAACACTTTTTTTTTTAATAAATTCAAAGTTAAGCAATGACATTCTTAGCTTGCAAAGGTTTCATGTTTCATGAACTTTGTGAATGACATATTGATGACAACAATGTGTATTTAGTTTGAACCCTTGCACATTGCTGGTTTGACATTGTACCTGACATCTAGGCATCTTCAAGTCTAGTTTTCATTGGATAGAGAGAACCCCTGGTGGAATGGGTTCAAGAAGGCTCCTCTTAAGCTTAAATACCTGGTGGCATGGGTTCAAGAACGCTCCTCTTAAGCTTAAATAAATATGTAAACAAATACAAGGGTTAAATGTTTTTTGGCACTTTTCAGAAACCCTCGCACATGCTAGGCAATAGGGAAGGTTGTGATGGATGATAAACTAAACTCAATTTATTTGAGACAATCACACAAATCTTAATTCAAACTTCCTTTTCATATCAATCGAGAGAGTGATGCAACGTACCCAAATGGGATAAAAAAATTAGGTATCAGAGGATGGGAATATTTACTCATAATGATGAAACATATGGCCTTTTTTGTCCATAAACGTAGATGCAAACCTTCTTCATCTCTTCCTCGGACCTCTTTAGTGCAAAGATATACATAATATAAATTTCACAATACATGGTATTTTTCCCAAGCATAAAAAGATTCTAGGCCTTCGATCTTTGGTTCTCAAATTGCATATGATGAGAAATCATCACAATCAAAAGCCTAATATAAGGAGACGTTTGAATGCCATAACATTTTGGTGTAAGAGTTTATAAAATCACAACGTTTTAATTAGACATACCATTCATCATAATAAAAACAAATTCATATATTAACCTATATCAATTCTATTAACATATATGCTATTTATTAATTATAATTAAATATATTTTTTCATAATTAAATAAACATATGATTTACTAAAACCTACAAAATTAACTTAACATCCATGGATAACATCTTGAAAAAATTATACCACTTTTTAATAATTTTCTCATAATTTTAAACAATTTTTTAACCACTTATATTATCTCATACATGGCTATCTCACCACCACCTTCCCATAAATATAACGCATATCCGAATTTTGTGTTTATAATTATTTACACTATATGCACATCCTAATTTGTTTTTATAATTATTAATGTATTAAAATTTTATTTGAGAAGAAGATGATAGTTGCCACCTTAGAGTATCACATTTTATTTTTGTAACCATATATCTAATTAATTAATGATTTGAGAGAACATAAATTCAGTTTTGGTTTATCTATTGGAGCTTTCAAATTCTTCTCCATTCTTTTTTTTTTAATTAATGAACATTTGTTTCAATTTTTATAATTAATCCATTTTAAAGTAGTAATTACAGGTTTCCTGGAAGGGAAGACCACACTAATCATGTGCCAAGGACATCTAACAATTGTGGGGTATTGAATTGTTACTATATACCATACACAATAATAAGACTGCCCCTTCATAAATCTCATAAATAAGTTTTAATATATTATCAAAGGAACTTATAATTTAGTTGAGATTTTTCCTATGAGTGATTGAAACTCATATGTGCCTGAGATAGAGATGATCATGGCAGGGATGGATGTAAGATGAAGCATCGCCAAAACATGGGGATCATTGCAGTGAGAGGGACTCACTAATCCTCATAACTCTGATCAATGTACAAACGTTCCCAGCTATGGAGACCATAATCAGGCAACCATCAGAGACCAACACTATAAATAAGTTGATAACTATAGATATGGTCGTCATCATTTCTTCAACAACATGACTTAACCAAAGGGATGACATAGTGGGAATACTGCCACTCCAAATTCATTTATGCCACCTCCGTCATTGATGTGACAAAATCCTTTCCTCTGAAATCCCTCTATCCCACATGTGAGACCTAAACCCCCTATATCCTCCATGTGAGACTTGAACCTTGATGAGAGAAAAGTTAAGGGATTGAATCCCTCACTATCCATTACAAAATCCTTGAGCACCTAGAGACAAAATTCACTTCCCACTGCCCTTTAATCCCATGGCGAGTTTGTTGATCTAAATGCATGACATGGCTGATCTACTATCAAAGCTCACATAAACCACATTGTAAATATCTATGTTTATTAATTACACCGAATTACAAGGAAAACATCTGACATGGATAAATGTCTTGAACAAGTGTGTAAACAATTTATTCCTTAATTGTCCAACCCCCGAAGTATTCTGTGTAGTCCTCTTTATAAAGGAGAGAGATTGGTTACAAGGCAAGTACTGAATTAGTTCAATTATGTACCATTAGTACTCAATGAACCAAACTACACGTGACTCATGATTAAGTCAAGCTACCACTTGTCAGGTTTGTCAACGAGCAAGGTTGCATTTAGCAAGGTTAGAGAGTCTAGATAGAATCCATGACCATAAGGCATATCACAACTCAGAGAAGGATTACTACAACTCAGAAAATTATTGTTTTGCACCTCTTTTAGAAGTTGTAGAGGTTGTGCTTCTTTATGTGTGAGGTGCGATGTTGATCAACAATTGGGGCCAAGCTAAGCTTAAACCTTAATTGTTATAGAAACCATATAACAAAACCAATTCCTTTTGCTCAATTATAAAAACTAGATAAGAAAACCAATTCCTTTTGCTCAATTATTACACATTTGCAAAAAAATATATTGTAAAAACATCAACCATCTCCAATTATGACAAGTTAAAGCTATGCCTATCAACTATTAATCCTATGATAAGTTATTTCTTCGATTCTCTTTATAAAATATTTGCATGTAATAGAAGAGAGACGCCTTCTAAATCATCCTACTTAAATTGAACTAAAATTATGGAACACATGTATTCTATAGTGTCAAAGATATATCTACTAACTAATTACATATTTATAAAAGAAGTTGAACTAATTAGGCTATACCTAATGCAATATGTTCAATTTTCTCTAAAAATAATCTTAAATGACATTATTACTAAAGGATTTAGCATCCACACACTCTTATATAGTCTTTACAGAGTTGGTGAAATAAATGTTGAAGGGAGTGGAATGTAAATATGTTGTACAAAGAAAGGTGGAGTTTGTGTCTACATCTAGTGATGTTGAACAATAAAATATCACATAATATTCACATTAGTTATATTCAAGTATCATGTACATAGAAAGGTGGAGCTTGTGGTTGCATTGAGTGGGATTATATCATTAAACAATAGAATCTTAAGATTCACATTAATTACATTCAAGTATGAAATTTTTAGAAAGGAGGAGTTTGTGTTTGAATTGAGTGATGACCACAATGTCAAACTATAAATTTCACATTAGTTAGTTGTATTCAAGTATTAAATTTCAAAACCATTAATTTCATGTATTACAATAAACTATAAATAATTTCTTTCTCGTGTCATTTAAATATCAATAGAAATAAAGAGAATATTTTCATTTTTCATCACAACAAAGTAACGCCATGATAACAAGTATTATTGTTAGTAAATGTGAGAAGGTGAATAGACTTGGCTAGGAGTGCTTCAAAGAGTGAAGAGTGAGTGATTAGAGGTGAAACAACATCTGGGTGATGAGAAACACCATCTTCTTGACAATCTTTTAAGAGAGATGATGGTTGCACAACTCCTATGGAACAACATGGACTAGTGAATTTTAAGCTAGGTTTAGGTTGCACAAGAATTTCAAGATGTCCAACTCCAAGGTCCTCTATCTAGTGAAGGAGTTGCCTTGAATTTTAGGTCCTTCCAAAAATCTCAAGTTCCCAATATTGGAATAATCATAAAAAAAATGCACTAAAAGACAAAGTCTCATTCTAAGTTTCAACTTTTGAAATTTACATTCATAGCATGCCACCTTTCTCAAGAGAGTACAAACCATTTGAGAGATCACTCACAATTCCTTGTAATAAAGGGTAGTCAACAATGTGGATATCCAAATCCCCATTCCACGATCCTTCAATTGAAATGCAACTTTGATTAATGGGAAGCTCTTAAGTATTTTGAGAGATTCTCTATATTTTGATCTCATCATTTTTTATAGACCACCAAATTATAATCAATATACCCATCACTTACTTTGTCTTCAAACATACTAAGTTAATCTTGTAGCAAACTGACCCTCTTTACGACCACAAATCTAATAAGAATTTAACAGAAAAACTAGGAATGAGGAGAGTTCTATCATGATCCAAGATCCATGTATGGTGCTATAATAATTCCCTTAGAGTTTTTCCCAATTCTAAATTAACCTAGATCACAAAAAATTTGATCAAATTTTAGATCAAAGAAAATTCTTTATGTATTACTTAATTTCAATGACCAAAGGAAAGTTTTCTACAAAACCAAATAGTTTCTTAAGAAACATATTAATACACAATGAAGCGTTCTTATAAAATATACATAGTCTATGGTTAGTTTAGATATCTTATATTCATTTTTCAATAATTAAAGATATGTATCACTATACTCGTAGGAAAAAATAATGCCATTCTATCATTTTCATGGTTTTTTCTCTACCATGATAATACATAGATGTATATCAAAAGTACAATAATATAACTTAAGAGTCTTGAAATTATGCTTATGTGATATCTCGTGTTAAAAACATTTAAGTTGTATGACAACCTTGTGTTACGAGCATTTTGGTGTAGAGATGATTTCAACATAAAGGTGAGAGATAGTAAAATACAAGAAGCTTTAAAACAAAGGCCTCGATGATTCTAAAATCCACCCTCATTAACCTTGTAGATAGAGCCCATTATAAAAATGTGTTTGTAGATTGAGCCCATTAAAAACATGCATGTAAGGGAAGGGAATAACTTTAATCATTGGCATCAATACTCACATGATGATTCTAAAATCCACCCTCATTAACCTTGTAGATAGAGCCCATTAGAAAAATGTGTTTTCAAATTGAGCCCATTAAAAAAATGCATGTGAGGAAAGGGAATAACTTTTATCATTGGATTCAATACTCTCATCAAAGAAATGGCATTGGGAGGATGTCCATTGTTCAAAGTTGACATTTGGCATTGGGAGGATGTCTATTGTTCAAAATTGAAACTTTTCACCTATTGTTGATCTGTATGTGTTAAGAATTAAATGCAATTCTGTAACTTGTAATTAGACACAACCATGTTTTTACTAGTTGTTATAATAACAAGCTCCAACACAACACCTATGGAATAATTTAAATACATTGTCAAAGTTGATGTTTTGAGATGTTTCTCTATTCGATAGGTAAGAGTAAACAAGGTTGGTACATTATAATCACATCTAGATAACATCCAGATAAGAAAGCCCTACCAACACAAATGGTCTGCTATGTTAGATGATAAAAGTGGGAATGAAAATATCGGTTTGCCCGCTGGGGGATTAGTTAGTCTACTGACTAGAGGGTTGTTGTTACCAGACGGAACGAGGCAAGGCATGCGCGCAGGATGCTCTTGGATTAATTGATCTATTGATGGCCTATTTGCTTGTTTGGCATAGGCACAAATCTTGTGATCATAACACCACGGTAGTGGACCAAACGACAGACTCAGATCAGAACACCATGGATTAGTTAGTGCTACCGCATATCTATAACTAGAGATCATAGCTTGTGATTCACTATGGATATAAGCTACACCTATTGTTGAGATTTGTTCTTTCCATAACCTCACGAAATCTATTGATCTTTACACATCCCAGAATCGCTACATAAACCCAATTTGAAATAAATAAATTCCTTGTTGTAACGATAGAAAAGGGGAAAAACTATAGCTACATCCTAGAGAAAATCCCAAGCTGTTGTGGAGGATGATCTATAATGTTTGAAAGTTGGAACCGATGATCCTCCCTAGATGTCTCTTTTTAGTCATTGTAGATTCCAAGAGCATTGGTCATAGCAATAATTATATATCTATAATATGCACATATAATGTTAATACTAGAATTCTTGCAGTGTTAAAAAGCAAAGTAAGGTCTATGGTGGCTTGTTGTTTTAATGTTGTTATTTTCTTTCCCACAAGAAAAACGTTATGTGTAATGAAACAAATTTGTTGTGTTAAAATTTTTGACGATTATTCGTGATAGCTCACAAGTGATAGCTCTAAAGGAGCTACTGTGACGATTATCCGTGCTATTGTTTTATTTACTATTATCAAAAGAGTATTATTCTTGCTTGTTGTTTTCTTGACCTTGTTTTAGGTCATAGGTGATAACCCTGAGGAAGTTATAGTGAAGGTTGCAGAAGGAAACAGATTAGATGAGACATGAAGCAGACTATGTACATTACCATATACATTCATGTACCAAAGAAGATGAAGAAGAAGTTATATTTTGAGATCCAGAGTATCTCATATGGAGATTGATTGTAAGGAGCAAAAGGCTCCAAAGATGACCGAACATTAGAACAAGAACTCACAATAGACTTGTTCAAAGGATAATGAAGCCACCTTGATAGGAAGCAGAATTCACTTGAAGTATGACTCAGCTTTTCATATTTAGACTTGGTATTCAACACCAAGTATACCCCATAAGAGATGATGAAGTCCTTGTAGACTCAGAATAAATTGAGAGTAAGCCTGATCTCAGAAAGGATCAGATTAAGAGACAACTTCCAAGACTGGGAGACAGATGCCACAAGAAGACTAGATCATAGATTCAGAAACTACTAGGAGATATGAAATCTCCTAGGAAGATTCCCTTGTTTCAGTGACAGAGAAGGAAGCCAGTCAGAAAGACTAGGATATTGATTCTTCCGTGAAACTAGAAGAGAAGTCAATATTGACTTCCAAGATTGATTTAAACAGATCAAGCATGTTGCATATGTACAAATCTTGATGTGTGTCCAAAGGATTCTTCCAGCAAGAGGGAGAAGACTATGACGAGACACTTACTCCAGCAATTGAAGAAATAGTTCCAGTATTCATGAAGACAACCACAACAACCATGATTCATATATAGTATGAGATGCAGGGGGAGAAATCCCCATATTTAAAATTGAGTGGCAGATGGTGCATTACATTAGTTGGGTCATGGAGACATGACTACGATAAAAGATAGAGTTACCTCCATGAAAGAAGAAGATCTACCTTCAGTATCAGTTATTGAGCCACTCTCAGTTTTAGATGAAGTTGTTGTCATGATAGAATAAGAGGAATTACTCTCAGATTTCAACAGCCACAGTGAGGATGAAGCAGTCATTCTCAGCCTCAAAGCAGTTGTAGGTGCAGAGTCTCAGTTCCAGAATGAACAGTTGCAGAAAGAGGAGAGGGCATACTCTCATGCAATGAGATAGATAGTGCTTTGCAGAGAGCACATAGAGCTAGCACATGATTGTGAAGATTGAGTTGCAGTTGAGCAAGTGTACCAGATTGGTACAATGTAATGTGAAAATTTGGTTTGAAGTTGAATATAGAAAGACTCAGGTCTGCAGGTTGAAGAATGATCTATACAGGTTGAAGCAATCTCCTAGAGCTTGATATGGCATAATTGACAGTTTCTTGAAGAGCTTGGGCTTTACCAAGAGTAAAGTTGATTCTAACCTTTACCTCATGGTCATGAATGATAAGCCAGTAATGTTACTACTATATGTAGATGTTGTATTCTTGAAAAGATGAAGAAAAGCTCATCACAGATTGCAACAAAGTTTGATGAAAGACCTAATGCTTTATCTCTTAGTTCTTGAAGTTTGGCAGAGCCCAAAGAAGATATTCCTTAACCAAGGGAAGTATGCAGTTGAAATAATGAAGAGGTTTAACATGTTGGAATGTAAATCCATGTACACACCCATGGAAACGAAGTTGAAGCTCCTAGCAGACACTTCGTCAGAATTGGTTGATGCTACTTTGTACAGACAGATTATTGGTTTGGTGATGTATCTGACGAATACCGGACCGAATATATGTTTTTTTGTGAACACCTTTTGAGTCAGTATTTGGTAGAACCCAAACGTGCTCACCTTAAGGGTACATTGGATTTTGGTCTCTGCTATACTAGATATTATGAATTCATATTGTATGGATATACTAATTCAGATTGAGCTAGAAGTGTTTCTAATACAAAGAGCACTTCAGGATGTTGTTTCAGCCTGGGGTCAGCCATGACTTCATGGCAGAGTAGGAAGCAACCAATATTGCTCCCAACACAGAAGAAGAAGAATATATTGCAGCATGTTCAGCCAGTTGTGAATCCATATGGATTCAGATGTTGTTCATAGATCTATTTGATCTGGAGATGGAAGCCACTGTCATCCTATGTGATAACCAAAGTTGTATAAAAATGATATGTTCCATGATGAGTCAAATCACATAGATATCTAGTATCACTTTATTCATGATATGATGCATAGAGGAGCTATAAATCTCCAATATGTTGGCACAGATGAACAAGTTGCAGATGTGTTGACCAAGCCTTTGTCTCGTGTAAAGTTTGAGCACTTTCGAGAAAAGATTAGTATAGTTCAAAAGGACCTCCCTCGAAAGGGGGAGTAGTGTTGACGATACTATGGTATCCTAACCAATAGAAGGTAGCTCAGTTAGGATTTTATATCCTAGTGGACTGATCATCCCTGGACAGATCCCGAAGGTCCGTAAGGATGGGTTGTCAGAGTACTTGTACATGTATATGCTAGATTTGGTCATTAGTGGTATATCCGTTAGGATTTTATATCCTAGGGAATCTTTTGATTCTTGGGAAAATCCTTTGGATCTTTCAAAGTACCACAAGATGTTGATGCCAGCCTTGTGCTGAAGATTTCCAGCTTCGTGCTGAAGATTTCTAGCTTCGTGCTGATGTTGTTGTGATGTCAGTCTCGTGCTGAACATTTCCATCTTCGTGATGATGTTGTTGAGATGCCAGCTTCTTGCTGAAGATTTCCAACTTCGTGCTGATGTTGTTGAGATGCCAACTTTGTGTTGAAGATTTCCAGCCCAGTGCTGATGTTGATGATGCTCTAGCCTTCGTGTTGTGATACTATTGTTGTTGATGTTGTATCATCCTTGTGTTGTTATTGATGATGATGATGTATTAGTGTTATACTAATCCATGTTGATGCAGATGATGATGATGATGCCACTTCAGCTTCTTGTTGAAGATGATGATGGTGATGCCACTTCAACTTCTTGTTGAAGATGACGATGATGATGTTATTTCATCTTTAATACTGAAGATGATGATGTTACTTTATCCTCACGCTAAAGATGTTGATGATATTACTTTATCCTCATGCTAAAGAAGATGATGATGTTACTTTAGCCTCGTGCTAAAGATGTTGATGATATTACTTTAGCCTCATGCTAAAGAAGATGATGATGTTACTTTAGCCTCACGCTAAAGATGATGATGATGTTGCTATAGCCTCATGATGATCAGGATGATGATGCTACTCCAACTCCACGCTGTGAACGATGATGATGTTGTAGAATACCCTTCTTGTTAAGGGGGAGTGTTGAAATATTGTAACTGCAAAGAGTATTCTATTTATTATTGAGGTATTATTCATTAGATCAATCCCCTTTTGTGGATTGATCATGTCGGGCATTGTAATTGACCAAATCCCCTTTTGTGGATTGGTCAAACCCTAAATATATTATGCAAATTGAGAAGTCGTCCCCCAGGATAATTAAAGTGGTTTTAACCACTAAGAAGACAATTCGACGCTGCCCAGTGAAGAGACACCTTTCCAGCACCTGTCAGTTTGTATAAATAAAGGAAGCTAGAGCCTCATTTGATCACTCACTCATTCACTCATCAAGTGCACAAGTTTGGTAGCTGCAGTTGGGAGAAGAAGGAAGAGAGAAGCACATTGCTCAATGTTGGATATTCTCTAGTGTTTTGGTTTATTGTCTTGGCATTGTATTGACTATCTATATTAAGAAATTTTTTGATGGGTTTTCTCCCTCGTGAGGATTTCCCAGGATAAATGTTTTGTATCTTGTGATTGTGTTTCTCTCAGTGATCCTACCTATGCTATTGTTACCTCGTAAATTGAAAAGAAACCTAATAATAACTCAAAACTTAACATAAATATGGTATGTACAATAACTATGAAGAATATTGTTACCTTGACTTAGAAGAAGAAGTTTGTTTTATCCTGCTTGGCCTTCTTTGAGGGTTCCCTTTCTTCGAAAACTATTGCTTCGTTTGTTTCCTTTCTTTTTCTTAACTCGGGATAGTGGTTCCTGTAGTGACCATATTTTCGACAGTTGAAGCATTGTATCTTTGACATATCCTTTTCTTGATTTGGTTTCTTCCTTGAGCCAAACTCCTTCTTATTTATGAAATTCTTGAACTTTGTTGTGTAGGCTTGATCATCATCTTTCCTTTGGAATTTCTCTTTTGTGCTAATCCTTGATTCTTCTTGTGCACAACAAGTCCAAAGTTCTTCAAATGTGATACTCCTTCCTTGTGTTCATGCTGGCGGTAAATGCATCCCATGTTCTGGGAAGACCATTGAGTATTATATTTACTAGTTCCTTCTCTGAAATGATTTCTTCAATAGCTTGTAGTTGATCTCTTAACTGAGAGATTTTCACAAAGTATGATGTTATGATGTTGTCATCATTCATTTTCATGTCACGGAGCTCATTCTTCATACTCATTACTTATCCAATGTTTCTAACTGAGAAGAGGTTAGTTAGTGCATTGTACATCTTCTTAGATGAGTCAAGATGAGAGATGTAGGGTATCAAGTGGTCTTTTACAAAGTCCACTATGATACTCATGGAATGTAGGGTATCCTTGTCTTCAATGCTTTGAAGTTAAAAGCCCCTTCTAACTTGTTTTCTGACTTCATAGGGTAAGTCATGACTTCTTTGACTTGGTCAACCTTTGACTTTGACTTGGTCAACCTTTGACTTTGACCAAAAACTCAAACTTGGCGTCTTAGCTTGCTGAGAGTACCAGGAGGTGTGCTGGGTTAGGGCGCACTAGGCTATCTAGAAATTAGGTCAATCTCTTCACTTAAGGTGCCTCAACAAGAGGGTTAGGGTTCCATTGTTGTAGCAAAAACTGACTGCAACTGCAATTGTAACTGAGCAAATCCTCCCAATCTATCTTCTAGCGGTTAGACTATTCGAAGATAGTGTGGGCCCATAACCTGTTAGAAATAATAAGGGTGCTTGTTTAACCATAGACAATATAGAAATATTGTCACCCAACCATAGGCCGAAGCCACCCCCGAGCACCTTAACCTTGACAGAGAATAATTCTGAAAGCAAACCCTAGGCCTAGTAACCAATCAATGTAGCGTACCTCTCTCCAGAGCTAGCACACAAGGCAAAAAGTCCAAACCATAACCAATAGAAATTCCAAGCCTAAATCGAGAATACATGTTGCAGTAGTTGCAACTACAACTACTCTCCAGACTTGCGCACTTAGTTTATGCAATGCACACTCTTACATTTCTGCAGTGCGAGCTGTGTGTTCCAAATGAGATCTGGCGTCCTGTATTTATACTGTTTTCCCTTAGCTATCTGGGCCGACTTCTCATTTTGGAGGCTAAGAACTCAATATTAAATATTTCCTTTAGCTGACTTGTCTTCTAGGGTTATGTCCAATTCTTTAGGGTTTCTTCTTGCTTCTCAGAATATTCTATTCTTGTCAGGGTTACGCGTGGAGGTTAATACCTCCCGCAACTACCATAATATCAACAATATTGTATTATCTCTCTCTTTCTAGAGAAGTCTTGTATTTTTATTGTACTTGTTTGACTGATAATATATCACAAGAAGTTTACTTGGTTTTCTTCCCCTTGAGGGTTTCCCGGGATAAATACTTGTCCACTCCGTGAATGTTATTCTTCCAATGTTTCTTATGCTTCAGTTTATCTATTAAAGGTTAAAGAACACTAATGTGAATTGTTGTTATCTATTTAAGCTTGAAAATTAACAGGAACGTGGAGGGTTTGCACGCAATTGGTGTCATTTATTCAAAAATAAGTGCCAATTTGTGTGTTAAATCATGTTTTGCAGTAATAATTATGCATTTGCTTCCATGGGTTTATCCTGTTTATGTTACGTGTATAATTTTGTT
>ML776922.1:0-18373 GCA_009831015.1 Picea engelmannii | reverse complement strand
TAATCCTCAATGGGGATTAATCTAACAATAAAAATAATAATAATGACATGATTAATCCACAATGGGGATTTAATCCAATAATAAAATAATAAGAATGCTCTTCGCAGTTACATTATTTCAACAGTTTCAAGGGGTAAAACTTGGAATTTTTTAAAACAGACAGCTCCAACCTAGTCGCCCCATCCTAACACATCTTCTGGTAAGTTCAGATTCACTTTCTGAGCACTTTCATTTTCTGGTCATTTTCTTAGCTCCAGGTCAAGATGTCTTGCAAGCACTAAGCTTGTTGACAAATTATAAGGTGTGGAAAACTTTCGTGCCTGGAAGTACATAATTGGACTCATTCTTGAAGAGAATGACCTTGCAAAATTCATAAAACAAAATGTATTGGAACCTGAAGAAGAAGCAGCCAAAGCAAAGTATAAGAAGGATATGGTTAGGGCCAAAAGGATAATTGCAAACTCCATTAAAGATCACTTGATGATCCAGATTCAGATCCAGGAGCTTGATGGGGCTCAGAAAGGCCTAAAAATCAAAGTTCTCTTTAAAACGGGCATGTGCGTAGGCCTCATCGATACAAACCCAACCCAACTTGAACGGGCTCAAACGAACGTCGTATGCTCCTCATATCGCGTTCTGTTTGTTTTTCCAAACAGGCAAAAAAAATGCTGACTGTATAGTCTGTACAATCCCACATGGCAGCTGATTATACAGGACGTACAGCTGTACAATTGACATGGCAGGCACAGTTGGCAAAATGATGTGGCTCTCGTACAGCTGACCTGGTAGCGGGCCATACAGCTGACGTGGCAGAGGCACAGTGGACCACTAATGTGGCATGAACATGTAGACCAACCGGGAAGTGACACGTGTCGCCACTGAAAGGGTGACATGTGGCACCCATACAATGGATGTGTCATGCCCATACGACGACAAGTGGCATGATCGTACATCGACATGTGGCAGGGTATTGCATTGACAGGTGACAGGCAAGTTGGTCCAATCGGTGTTTGACGCGTGGCAGAATTCATGGACGAATAGGGTGGTGCCACGTGGCCTAGACGTGCGCTACCATGTGGGACCCATGGATTGGTTCAAGCGTTCTTTACAAAAATTTGTGGTCTCCCCAAGTTTCGAACTCATGACCTCTTGGTAGGGGAAAGTCTTATGGACAGGTCGATTGCGAATGCGCCATATTGGGACTTGTGTATACAATCCCACTTTATATTATATAAAGTGCATATGGTAGAGTGGAGGCGGTAGGGGGCTGGGGCTAAGCCCCAACCCACGGGATGTATTACAATACATATGACCATCATTTAAAAAGGGTGCTACACTATATCGTTTAAAAAGGGCACGAAGTAGTAGCACCTGTCCACATGTAATTCGGTGGCCACATTCCATCGACAGGGGTTAATGCTTATGACTCAAGATATAATCGTTTGCTAGCGCACAGAGTGGGGACTCGGTCCTGTGGTTAGTGCCATGTGACCTGTTTGTTGGCGCATATTTATGTGGGCATGATTCTATTGTTATTTTCCATATGACCTATGATTCGGGCTAAGGGGCCAGTGCACAGCCCTTTGGGCTGGCGCTTGGCCACACAGTTTCCATATGACCTTATTTAGGGGTGCACGCCTAGGAAAAGGGGCTTATCCCATATTATGTGCAAAAAGTGGGTTTGTAACCTTATTGTAGTGATTTATTTGATTTTATTAGCTGATTTTGGAGATTTTTCACTAATATTGGGAGATATTGGACCTTTTTTGAGGCCAGAGCTTGGGAGGAAGTTGGGAGATGATAACCAACTTCAGATCTATATAAAATAGGCTTTCTTGAGGCTATGTGGGAGATCAATGGTGGTTCAGAATAGGTTTATGCTGCCGGATTGTTGAGCCAAAGGCCATTTTCATGCAGGGAAGCTATTGAGGAGCGCACCTTTGCGGGCCATTTCTGGGAGCCTCGTTCATACGATTTGGGTGCCGTCAGTTTTGATGGGTTCATGAGATCTAGTAGAACACGACCAACTCATTGTTGTAACCTTTTGGCACTATCATGATGTACATTTAAATATTTGAACAGAAATAAGCAAAGCCCACTAAGACAAGGCCCAAAGACGTAGGCGAGATTGTTGAACTCCGTTATCACATTTGTGTCATGGTTTGTTGTTGTTTATGCTTTATTTCAGATCTGCACATGTGTATATGGTTTCCATACTTCTTCTCTAATTATTCCTCTTTCTTTAAGCTTCCTAATTAGCTAATCAACACATGCATAATAACTCAACCATAGTCGTGTAAATGATCTTTTGGGATCAAGTGGTATCAGAGCTAGTTGACATTTGGAATTTGAATTTTGCATGTTAACCAGGGAAGAGCTCATCTCAAGGGAGAAAATGGCATCTACAGGAGGACTTTCTCAAGATGAGAAGGAATTCAGAAATTTGGTGTTTTCCATGGCCGAGATGGTGAATGTGTTGTATGAAGACTACTTGGAACGAAAGAGTTCGGGTCAAGTGAAAGCTCCAAAGAACAACAAAGGCAATGAAGGATTGAAGGAAGTGCCTTCTACATCTATTTCAGAAAACATATCTGAGGTATGCAGTGAAGGTTATTCATCAAATTCTCCTTGTTCCCATCAATATGGTTTTGGTGCATTTGAAAAACATACAAAAGGTGTAGGTTTGAAATTGCTAACTAAGATGGGTTATGAAGAAGGAAAGGGCCTTGGATGTAAGGGTCAAGGCATTGTTAATCCCATTGAGGTTGCAAAAAGGCCTCGATATTTAGGATTGGGATATGGTGAAGTGGAGCTTGGAGCATCCTCCAGGATGGGTTCCAAAACTTCAGAAGCAAGTAATGCTTCAAATGGCCAGATTAAGACATTGCAGGAACAATTCACGAAAGGTAATGGTGCATCACTCCAGGATTGTGGTAGTGAATGCAAGTCATCTCCAAAGTAGAGTGAAGATCAGCAAGGAAGGTATAATGGTCATAATTTTACCAATTCTCCTTTTGATTATAATAAACATAATCATGTAATCTGAAACTTGTGGAATATTTATCCATGTACTTATTGTCATTCACCCAAGCATTGTGTTGCCAAGTGTTGGAAGAGACAAACTTTGTACAGGAAACCTATGTCAACCAAGAAGGGAAAATGACATAAAGACTCAACTCCACAACGGAAGAAAGAGAAGGGTAGACAGGTCTGGATGCCAAAAACTCGCTGCACTTATTGCAACAGGAGTGGACATCAAAAGGCTTATTGTTGGAAGCTTAATACGGAGCTTCGTCCCAGGAAGGACAAAAGGATTGCACATGTACTCATGAAGGAAGAAGGATTACCGGCGAGGCAAGAGGAACATCGTGAAGGAAAGAAACCAGCCACTTGGTTTTTCCAGAAGTGGATGTCACAACTTCATTGTATTTTTCTTCCATTAATGTAATCACACATGTTGAAATGATGACCTGTTATAACATCATTTTTGTACAACATCGTGTTTTGTTTTTCATCCTTATGAGTATGTAATTCAGTCAAAGTCCATTCTTGTAACCTTTTGAGGACCAAAAGGTCCTTTAGTGGGGAGGTGTGATCCAGATTCGGATCCAGGAGCTTGATGGGGCTCAGAAAGGCCTAAAAATCAAAGTTCTAAGAATGGCTTCAAAACAAACGTGTGTATAGACCTCGTCGATACGAACCCAACGCAACTTGAATGGGTGCAAACATACGTCGTATGCTCCTGATATCACGTTCTGTTCATTTTGCCAAAAAGGGAAAAAAAATGTTGATTGTACAGTCTGTACAATGCCACGTGGCGGCTGACTATAAAAGTCGTACGACCGTACAACTAACATGGTAGGCATAGTTGGAAGAATAACGTGGCTCCCGTACAGCTGACGTGGCAGCAGGCCGTACAGCTGATGTGGTAGGGGCATAGTGGATTGCTGACGTGGTATGAACAGGTGGACCAACAGGGAGGTAACACGTGTCACCACTGAAAGGGTGGCATGTGGCACCCGTACAGATGACGTGTCATGCACGTAAGGTGACACATGGCATGATCGTGCATCAACACGTGGCAGGGTATTGCACTGACAGGTGGTAGGCAAGCTGGTCCAATCAGCGTTCAACACGTGGCAGGGTATTGCACTGACAGGTGGCAGGCAAGCTGGTCCAATCAACGTTCAACACGTGGCATAATTCATGGACGAATAGGGTGGTGCCACGTGGGCTGCCATGTGGAACCCATGGATTGGTTCAAGCATTCTTTACAAAAATTTGTGGTCTCCCCAAGTTTCAAGCTCATGACCTCTTGGTAGGGGAAAGTATTATGGACAGGTCGGTTGCCAATGCGCCACACTGGGACTTGTGTATACAATCCCACTTTATATTATACAAAGTGCATATGGTAGAGTTGAGGCGGTAGTGGGTTGGGGCTAAGCCTCAGCCCACGGGTTGTATTACAATACACATGACCATCGTTTAAAAAGGGTGTTATACTATATCGTTTAAAAGGGGCGCGAAGTAATAGCACCTGTCCACATGTAATTCGGGGGCCACATTCCACCGACGGGGGTTAATGCTTATGACTCGGGCTATAACCGTTTGCTAGCGCACAGAGTGGGGACTCGGTCCTGTGGTTAGTGCCATGTGACCTATTTGTTGGCGCATATTTATGTGGGTGCGGTTCTATTGCTATTTTCCATATGACCTATGATTCGAGCTAAGGGGCCAGCGCACAGCCCTTTGGGCTGGCGCTTGGCCACATAGTTTCCATATGACCTTATTTAGGGGGTGCGCACCTAGTAAAAGGGGCTTAGCCCATATTATGTTCAAAAAGTGGGTTTGTAACCTTATTATAGTGATTTATTTGATTTTATTAGCTGATTTTGGAGATTTTTGGCTAATATTGGGAGATATTGGGCCTTTCTTGAGGCCATATCTTGGGAGGAAGTTGGGAGATGATAACCAACTTCAGATCTATATAAACCAGACCTTCTTGAGGCCATGTGGGAGATCAGTGGTGGTTCAGAACAAGTTTATGCTTCCGGATTGTTGAGCCAAAGGCCATTGTCATGCAAGGAAGCTATTGAGGAGCACACCTTTGCGGGTCATTTCTGGGAGCCTCGTTCATTCGATTTGGGTGCCGTCAGTTTTGATGGGTTCATGGGATCTTGTAGAATAGGACCATCTCATTGTTGTAACATTTTGGCACTATCATGATGTACATTTAAATCTTTGAACATAAATAAGCAAAGCCCACTAAGACAAGGCCTAGAGACGTAGGCGAGATTGCCGAACTCTGTTATCACATTTGTGTTATGGTTTGCAGTTGTTTATGATTTATTTCAGATCTGCACATGTGTATATGGTTGTCATACTTCTTCTCTAATTCTTCCTCTTTCTTTAAGCTTCCTAATTGGTTAATCAACACATGCATAATAACTCAACCATAGTCATGTAAAAGATCATTTCGGATCACTTGATCCCTCAAGTGTCTTCTAAGAATACTCCGAAAGAGATGTTTGATGCCCTAACTAGAATGTATGAAAGAAAGAACATCAACCGGAATATGAACTTGAGAACCCAACTCAAGAATACAAAGATGCAGAAGGGAGAAACACTGCATGACTATTTCTCTAGGGTTTATCAATTCAAGGAATAATTAGAAGAAATTGGAGACAACCTATATGAAGATGAACTTATAATGATAGCTCTTAATAGTCTCACAAGACCTTGGGATGCCTTCATCCAAATTATCTGTGCAAGAAAAGAGAAACTTCAATTTGATAGTCTATGGGAAGAATGTGTTCAAGAAAAAGCAAGAGTCGCCAATCGAAAAGCAGTACTATTAAGGGATGAAAATCAATCCCTAGCTGCTCATGCTAGAGGAGGAAAGAAAATATCTCATTTCCAAAAGGAGACCCACCCTCATAAAGAATCTCACTCCCCAAAGAGATTCACCCACTTCCATAAAGAATCTCACCCTCCAAGGAGATTCCAGAAATATCAGAAGGGGCAAAGAAAAGAAAAACATTTCTCCTCTTATCAATGTTATCATTGTGATAATATGGGAGACATTGCCAAGAATTATCCTGCCGGAAGGGAAGAATACAAGAAGAGAAATAACAAAAGACATCATGTCCATGCAGTTGAAGACGATGAGCCACCCAAGAAGTTAACCAAGGAAGATATTGAAGATTATGTTTTTTTCTCTGCCCTCTCAGGATCTGTGATACCTGGAGAGGATACTTGGCTCATAGATAGTGGTGCTTCTAAGCACATGACAAGTCAGAGAGAAATTCTCTCTAGCCTTACAAAAAAGGACTTTCCCCAGAAAGTCTCACTTGGAGATGACTATCAGTACCTATCAAAGGAATGGGAGAATCCACTTACAAACTAGATTCAGGAACTTCGATGAAGATCAAGGACATACTCTATGTACCGGGCTTGACAAAGAACTTACTTTTTATCTCAGATCTAGATAAGAAAGGTTTTAGGGTTGCATTCATAGATGATGAAGTTCTTATATGGCCTAAAGGAAAAACCATAGAAGATGCAATTGTTATTGGAACAAAAGAAGGTGGTTTGTATAAATTAAAAGGTCAATCAGATGCAGTCTTGACTCACTCCACTAAGAGTCCATGTGAACTTTGGCATAGAAGACTAGCTCACATCAACTACAAAGCCTTACCATATGTAAGCAAGGTAGTTATAGGTTTACCAGAATTCAAAGTTGATCATGAAGGTGTATGCAAGGGATGTGCACAAGGAAAGAACATAAAGAATCATTTCCCAAAGAGCGATAGTAAAGCAAAAGGAATCTTGGAGCTTATCCACTCAGATGTATGTGGTCCAATGCCATCAACCTCTCTAAGTGGGTATGTATATTATGTGTCATTTATTTATGATTATTCTCGCAAGACTTGGGTTAATTTCTTGAAATCAAAAGATGAAGTACTCAAAAAGTTCAAGGAATTAAAAGGTTTGTTAGAAAATCTCTCTGAAAATGAATCAAGATGCTCATGTCAGATAATGGAGGAGAATACACCTCAAATGAATTTGGAATCTTTTGCAGAGATGCCAAGATTAAGAGGGAGCTCACCACTCCCTATAATCCTCAACAAAATGGTGTAGCAGAAAGAAAGAATAGAACAATAATGAAAGCAGTGAAGACTATGATCCATGATCAAGATCTTCCAATGCACTTATGGGTAGAAGTAGCAAGAACAACAGTTTATGTCCAAAACAGATTATACTATAGTGCACTTGGATTCAAAACCCCCAAAGAAATGTTCTCCGGAAAGAGGCCAGAAGTAAGCCATCTCAAAATATTTGGTTGTCCAGTGTTTGTACACATTCCGAAAGAAAGGAGAACTAAGTTGGATCCTTCAGGAAAGAAGGGAATATTCGTTGGATACTGTGAGGTCTCTAAGGCCTTCAAAATCTACATACCAGGTTACCATCATATTGAGATCAGCAAAGATGTAACCTTTGATGAAGTTGCAACACTCAAGAGATCAAGGAAATGTCATCTTGAAGAAGTATTTGAAAAAGAACCTGTAGCTCCCAGAGTTGTAGAACCAGTGAAGGAAGTCACAGTTAACCTTGATGATGAGATTCCAGAAGATCATGATATGATAGAATCTCAAGAACCTCCCCGTATGACGATCTCTCACAAGAGAAATCCATCTTGGGCGAGGGAACATATTCAACATGGAGAGAAGTATGGTGCCTGAGAAGGAACCATGAGACAAAGCAAGAAACCTAAGCCATTCTCCAGTTATATGGCCTTGATGTGTGATCTCATAGAAAAGGAACCTACTTGCTTTGAAGAAGCCATTCAGAAGAAAGAATGGATGGATGCCATGATGGAAGAATACCAGTCCATTATAAAGAATGATGTATAGGAAATAGTTCCCAGACCAAAGAACAAAGATGTGGTATCTTCCAAATGGGTATACAAGATAAAACATGTTGTAGATGGAAGTATTGAAAAACATAAAGCAATATTTGTAGCTCGTGGCTTTTCTCAAAAGGAAGACATTGATTATGAAGAGACGTTTGCTCATGTAGCCAAATACACTTCTATCAGAACCATTATAACTCTTGTAGCCAAGATGAAGTGGAAGTTACCCCAGATGGATGTGAAAACATCGTTCTTAAATGGTGTTCTTGAAGAAGAAGTGTATATAGAGCAACCACAAGGGTTTGAAGTTGAAGATAGAAAGACTCATGTCTGCAGGTTGAAGAAAGATTTGTACGGGTTAAAGAAAACCCCTAGAGTTTGGTATGGAAGAATTGTCAGTTTCCTGACGAGCTTGGGCTTTACCAAGAGTAAAGATGATTCTAACCTTTACTTCAAGGTTATGAATGATGAGCCAGTTATATTGGTTGTATGTGGATGACTTATTCTTAACAGGAGAAGAAAAGCTCATCACATATTGTAAGAAGAAGCTCGCTGCAGAATTTGAGATGAAAGACCTAGGCCTGATGCATTATTTCTTAGGTCTTGAGGTTTGGTAGAGCCCAGAGAAGATCTTTCTTAACCAATGAAAGTATGCAGTTGAAATACTGAAGAGGTTTGACATGTTGGAATGTAAAGCCATGAACACACCCATGGAAACAAAGTTCAAGCTCCTGGTGGATACTTCGTTAGAATTAGTTGATGCTACTCTATATAGACAAATCATTGGTTCGTTCATGTATCTAACGAATACCAGGCCATATATATGTTTTGTTGTGAACACCTTGATTCAGTATCTGGTAGAGCCCAGACATGTTCACCTTGTGGCTGCAAAACATGTGATGAGATACCTTAAGGGTACGTTGGAATATGGTCTCTGTTATACTGGAGATCATGACTTCAGACTGTATGGATATACTGATTCAGATTGGGTTGGAAGTGTTTCTGATAGAAAGAGCACTTCAGGATGTTGTTTCAGTCTGGGGTCAGCATGACTTCGTGGCAGAGCAGGAAGCAATTCAATGTTGCTCTCAGCACAACAGAACCAGAATACATTGCAGCGTGTTCTACCAATTGTGAAGCCATATGGCTTCGAAAGTTGTTGACAGGTCTATTCGATCTGGAGATGGAAGCCACCATGATTCTATGTGATAACCAGAGTTGTATAAAGATGACGGAGAAACTAGTGTTCCATGATAAATCAAAGCACATAGAAATTTGGTATCACTACATTCATGATATGGTGTAGAGGGGAGCTATAAATCTCCAATATGTTGGCACAGATGAGCAAGTTGCAGATATGTTGACCAAGCCTCTGTCTCATGTAAAGTTTGAATACTTTCGAGACAAGCTTGGTATTGTCCGAAAGGACCTCCCTCGAAAGGGAGAGTGATGTTGATGATACTATAGTATCTTGGCCAACAACAGGTAGCTCCGTTAGGATTTTATATCCTAGGGGATTGATCATCCCTGGGCAGATCCTGAAGGTTCGGTAAGGACGGTTTGTCAGAGTACCTGTGCATGTATATGCCCGTTGTGTTCAGTAGTGGTAGCTCCATTAGGATTTTATATCCTAGGGAATATTTTGATTCTTGGGCAGATCCTGAAGGTCCGGTAAGGACAGTCTGTCAGATTACCACGTGGTAGCTCTGTTAGGATTTTATATCCTAGGGAATCTTATGATTCCTTGGTAGATCCCAAATGTACGGTAAGGATGGTCTGTTAGAGTACCACAAAATGTTGTTGTTGCACCTGCCTCATTCTGTTGCCATATGATGATGATGTTGCTATCTCAGCCTCGTGTTGATGATGTTGTTGCCTCAACCTAGTGCTATTGATGATGTTGTATCAGCCTCGTGATATTGATGATGATGTTGTGCCAGCCTCGTGTTGTTGATGGTGTTATATTAGTGTTATAGTAATTGATGTTGATGCAGATGATGATGATGATGTTACTCCAGCTCCATGCTGTGAATGATGATGTTATTGTTGATGAGAAAAACTTCCGATGATTTATATATGTGCCAATCAGTGTTCCAGATGTTGATGATGTTGTTTCCCTCTTTCTCTCTCCTGATGATGTTGTATCGGGTTATGTCAGTAGAATACCCTTCTTGTTAAGGGGGAGTGTTGAAATATTGTAACTGCGAAGAATATTCTAATTATAATTGAGTTATTTTTATATAGATAAAATCTCCTTTTGTGGATTGATCATGTCGGGTCTTGTATAAGACCAAATCCCCTTTTGTGGATTGATCAAACCATGTTTATATGGTAGTATTTGAGAAGTCGACCCCTAGGGTTTATTAAAGTGGTTTTAACCACTATTGAGAGAAGTCGACCCTGCTTAGTGAAGAGACATAACCCTAGTGCCCCTTAGCTAGTATAAATAAGAGAGGATGGCACCTCATTCACACACTCACTCAGTGACTCAACAAGTGCGCATCTTTTGGAGGTAGCTACAGTTGCAGGAAGGAGAAGAGAGGCGCATGCTCAGTCCTAGTCTTTTCTTCGTTGTTTCGTCTTAATTCTTGGCATTGTATTGGCAATCTATATTAAGGAAGTTTTGTTGGGTTTTCTCCCCCATGAGGGTTTCCCAAGATAAAATGTTGTGTACCTTGTGATTGTGTTTCTTTCAGCGATCCTTTTATGTTATTATTTTTGAAAAGCATTAAAAATTAACACTTATTTTGCTTCCACATTCAGTAAATTGAGAACTCAGAAGACCATGCTGGAAGACTTGAAAAAAACAAAGAACACGACACGTCACTCAAGAATGAAAACAACATTGGTCATCCAGATTGTAAAAGAGAAAGAACTAGAGTTGCAACTATCAAAACAAAAAGACAATGGTTTCGAGAAGGCCAGAAGGCCCAAATAGAAACAAAAAATGCCATTAGGCATCTCACCCAGGTAATGGAAAAAACACATCAAGCAAAGGAAAAGTTTGACCCTGAGTCGACCTTCGTACAAGATGCTTATATCACAGACAAGCTGGGTTTCCTAACACAGATGAAAACATTGCATCTGGAAGCACAATATTCAATTGACGAGAGGCATAATTTTACCCTACAGTTACAACAACTGGCCCCAAACATATACCAGACTGCATTCAAAGGTCTGCCTCAACAAGTTGCACATCAACATCAGTCAGGTGTTGCTTCACCATACACACAACGATTCCAATTCTTTAACCCACCCGACTATGTCAAAGTTGAACTTCTTGACCATAAGTCACCATTTAGTGACCCCAAAAATTGCAGCAGAAAAAATAGAGGAGTCTCGTTTAGACAAGGGCATAACAACACTAGATCCACAAGAACACTTGCACCAATGGCCCGAGATGATTCAAGAAGAAATAGTTGACCAGACAAAACAGACAGAAGAACGAGCTCGGCCCATAGAACCAACAACCTTGGAACAAGCTTCTAAAGAGTAAAACTAAGGGGGTTAAGCTCAATTTTGGCACTATATATATTTTGGTATACTTTGTAATTAAATTTTATATAAATGTAAGATCACCTGATAGCGAAAACAAATGAGCCATATTGAAGAATCCAAACTAAATGAGTTCGGTTTGATAAGTATATACTTCTTCATGTTAGTTTTTATAGCTCGAGAGGTACTTTGCATGTTTTGTCTTGTATGCAGAAGTAACCTTACATTTACACTACTAAGCACTTGACTTTGTAATGGGCTTTTATAAAGTTGTAATAAAGTAGTTCTTCGATTAAAGTGACTTTTTATTAAGTGTAGCTTCTAATATTAAAGTGACTTTATTTCATAAAGTGCACTTATATTATAAAGTGAATATGTACTTTAATATTTTAAGTGATTTATTTTGGAGGGAATGAATCATGTCCTTTGATCATGTAAAAGCAAGATTAGATCTTGGCCATTGGATTTAGGGATGGGGAAGGTGAAAAGCCACTTGGAAGGTGAAAGGTCACTTTCAGATTATAAGAGAATGCATTGGGTAGTGTGTAAGACAAGAGAAGAAGAGATTGAGAGATTTCCAAGAGTGCTTTGAGAAGGAGAGGAAAGGACAACAAGCTGGGCACATTTCCCAAGGAAAAAATATGTTTTGAAGTTACTAAAATTTATTGTTGCGAGGGAGGTCGTACTGTATGGATCCATACAGTGCATGCAACGGGGAGGAGGGCACAATTTTCAAGGCATTTTGTTGGCACAAAAATCAATATTGTTTTTTAGCATTCGTTGTTGCGGAAGGCGTCGTACAAATCAGGTCGTACAACAGATTGAGGGCACAATTTTTGAGGTGCTATTTTCTAGGTGGGTCATACAACAGTACGGATTTGGCATGTTTTCCAAGGAAGAAATTTAGAGGGACAGTTTGGGTGTTGTAAATGGTTTTTTCTTGGCTACTAAATGTAATCTTGTTGCTGATATAACTTTTCTGAAGCTAATAAAATCTCTCTCTCTTTGGGTTTCCCCACATTGGGGTTTTCCCTGGTCGGTTGCCTAAATTTCTGAGTACTACATGGATGTGTGATTGTTGTTCATTATGTTTATTCCGCTGCAAAAGTGCTTAGCAATGTTTATTTCTGCTTATGACATTTTTTGAATGTGGGTTTAATGCATCTTAGAGTTCATAGATGACAGTTATCTCTAGGTTTCTAAGTGTATGACAAAATTTGTGCATGTTGATTTTGTCATTAAATCTCTACATGGTATCAGAGCTTGGGCTCTGAGTTACAATGAATAACATTTTTTGGGGGCAAGATTTGAAGGGAGAAACTTGATTGTTTGTTTTCCATTGAACAATTGACAGGGAGATAGTTGTTTGCATCAGGTATGAGGACCGGTTGGATGGGATTTCCAACTATTTGCATTGGAAAGTCAGGATGCCAACTATTCTTAGAGAGAACAAAATTTGGAGCTTTGTCAACACCATAGTTGTTGCTCCCACAACAGACCCTATAGCTTTGGGTTTACATGAAGTAAAGGAGGCCAAAGCTCAAAGGCTTATTCTGGATGGGGTGAAGGACCACCTTATCCCACACGTCACTGAGAAGAAGACAACTAAAGAAATGTGGGATGCACTGAAAAACTTGTATGAGGCGAAGAATGAAAACCAAAAGATGGCCTTGAAGGATAAACTTCATGATACTAAGATGGGTAAGGGTGAGAGTGTGGCTTCTTATCTTACCCGGGTAGCTCAAGTGAAAGATGAGTTGGCTGCAGTTGGGGAGGTCATTTCAGATTCAAAGTTGGTGAGGATAGTCTCGAAAGGCTTCACCAAAGAATGGGAAGTCTTCATGAAGTGTTTGGTGGGTCGTGAGCATCTTCCATATTGGAGCAGAATGTGGGAGGATTTCACTCAGGAGGAGATCCGGGAAGGATCTCAGAGCAGTGGACAGAAGGGAGATGGAGCTGATGAAGATAATGTTGCTCTTGTTGCAAAGGGAAAGGGGAAGAAGAAAGGAAATTCCAGGAGGGACTTGAGTAAAGTCAAATGTTACTGTTGTAACCAGTTGGGTCACCTTGCTTCTCAATGTCCTGAGAAGAAGAAGAAGATGAAGGAACATGAGGGGCCTGATACATTTGCTACAACAACTATGGAGGACTTTTCATCCAAGTTTGATATGGACTTTTCTTTGGTCACTCTAATATCCAGTGGTGGATTTGGGGGTGATAACAAGTGGATTGTTGACAGTGGAGTCTCTTGTCACATGACAAGAATATGGCGTGTATTCCTTATTATCACAGAGATAGGTCATGACCGGATGGTGAAGAGTGAAGGAGGTATGGCATGAGTTGTACGTGGAGTTGGAAGGGTTAGATTGTGTCTCGAGCATGGAGGATTCTTGGAGGTTGATGGAATTCTATTTGTTCTGGGGTTGAGGGTTAACCTTCTCTCGGTCTCAGCCTTGGAAGATGTTGGATATTGTACATTATTCAAGAGGGGACATGTATTTATCTACAGGGAGGGAGCGGATATGATTGAACCACAATTGATTGGTGATCGGATGGATAGGTTGTACATGTTGCAAGGACAACCTTTAGGTTATGATTCAACATCAGATGAGGAGTAGGAGGCTTCTGAGACTGTAGTGATACCAAGGATTCAATCTTGTATTCCGAGGGAAGAGAGGGAGTCTCTTCAGAGCACTAGCATGAGGCTTAGCCGATGTGAGGGAACAACAACTCAGAGTGGGAGGATGGATTCTCTGAGGAGCTCAGGGTTCAGAGTAGCTGTCAGGAGGATGTCTTCTGGTTCGAGTTATGTGCAGGTGTTGGGGATGGCTCCAGGTTCAGAGGGAGCTCCTACTGCGAACAGTGTGATGGGACCGGATGATGGTGATGGCAGCGAGTACATCCATCGCTAAGAGGGAGTGCTAGTTTTTATAGCTCGAGAGGTACTCTGCATGTTTTGTCTTGTATGAGGAAGTAACCTTACATTTACACTACTAGGCACTTGACTTTGTAATGGGTTTTTATAAAGTTGTAATAAAATGGTTCTTTTATTACAGTGGTTTTTTATTAAGTGTAGCTTCTAATATTAAAGTGACTTTATTTCATAAAGTGCACTTATGTTATAAAGTGAATTTGTACTTAAATATTTTAAGTGATTTATTTTGGAGGGAATGAATCATGTCCCTTGATCATGTAAAGGCAAGATTAGATCTTGGCCATTGGATTTAGGAATGGGGAAGGTGAAAAGACACTTGGAAGGTGAAAGGTCACTTTCAAATTATAAGAGAATACATTGGATAATGTGCAAGACAAGAGAAGAAGAGATTGAGAGATTTTTGAGAGTGCTTTGAGAAGGAGAGGAAAGGGCAACAAGATGGGTGCATTTCCCAAGGCAAAACTCTATTTTGAAGTTGCTGAAATTTATTGTTGTGAGGGAGGTCATACTATACAGATCCGTACAGTCCATACAGCAGGGAGGAGGGCACAATTTTCAAGGCATTTTGTTGGCACAAAAATCGAGGTTGTTTTGAGCATTCCTTTCTACAGAAGGGGTCGTACAGATCAGATTGTACAGCAGATTGAGGGCACGGTTTTCAAGGTGTCATTTTCTGGGTGGGTCGTACAATAATACGGATTTGGCACATAGGAAAAAATTTAGAGGGGCGATTTGGGTGTTGTAAGTAGTTTTCTATTGGTTGCTAAACGTAATCTTGTTGATGATATAACTTTTTTGAAGCTAATAAAATCTCTCTCTCTCTCTTTGGGTTTCCACACATTAGGGTTTTCCCTGGTTGGTTGCCTAAATTTTTGAGTATTACATGGATGTGTGATTGTTGTTCATTTTGTTTCAAAAGTGCTTAGCAATGTGTATTTCTATTTATGACATTTTTTGAATGTGGGTTTAATGCATCTTAGAGTTCATAGATGACAATTATCTCTAGGTTGCTAAGTGTATGACAGAATTTGTGCATGTTGATTTTGTCATTAAATTTCTATACTTCATAATCCCACAAAAATATGTTCTACTCTTCTAAAATTGCATCAAGAATGGCCTAAAAGAATCCAACAACATCAACAAAGGAAACCACGAAGGATCCGACAAATTCATTAATTCGAAATACTCTTTCTCCTGGTTCAAAAATTGTAATCTTTCCCTCTAAAATTTCTATCAATGTAATAGTCAAACCCTTCCCCTTCCTCAAGGTGAGCAAGGAATTGAGGAGGGGGGAGATGTTGGAGGGGATAGTTGACTCTTCTAACTAGACCCGACAATCTACCAAATGTAAGTCAGTCGACTATCTAATCGAGTATATGAGTTGGTCAAAGCAGTTAGGAAGTTGTAATTGCCATATAATTGAACACAATATATATGCGACTATGTAACAGAGAAAAGTGGTTGTTGTTGTACATAATAAAGTGCATATAGTTGGTTCTCTTATTACTTTGTGTATGCTTCCATATATGTCTATGTGTATGTGTATATAGTATTGTATCATATATGCTACTATGTGTGATGAACTACTGGTAACACTCATACTTCCCCCTAGATTACAATAGGGTTTATCCCCCTAGGCCTTGTCTTTGGCTAGTTTGAATTCTAGGGGTTAAGAGGGTTTGTCCCCCTAGGGTTTAGCCTAGTTTCTCTTTGATCTTGTGTTAGAAAATCAAAGAAAACATAGGACGACATTAGGGATTATGAGGGTACATCCCCCTAACTCGTCTTCCTAAAGGATCATACCTAGGGGTTGTGAGGGTACATCCCCCTACGGTCAATCCTTAAGTTTTCTTTTCTCTTTGTCCTCCATTGAAATTGCCATTGCATCGGCTCCATTTCCCAACAAAAAGACACTGACCTCCAAACCTCCAACTACTTTATTTTATACTATAAAGCTACACAAACTCATTTTGCTTGGACTTCACCATCCACATTGAGTTTCCTTTCCCTATGTCCTACCAATGTTAATCCAAGGAAACCCCCTTGAGCTAGAGAAGAGTTGGCTTGAAGTGAAAGAGGGTTGGCGAGGTGACAGTGGCCTTCCCTCACAATTACACAGGATTGCACTTGAGCTTTCGAACTTTAGCTCAATAAGTTTGAGTTTGTGTGATAACATTTTGGCACCGTTGTCGGGAATAAAGTCCATTTTCCTAGAAGATGACATTGGAAGAGTTTTCAAATTTGAAGATCTTTTCCTGGCGACTCCATTGGAAGAACGAAGACCTTGTTCTTATAGATTTTGAAGACTTTGTGCTTGTAAGGTGAGACAAACACCATTGTGAAGGAATCTACAACTCACCTTGGCAACTCCATTATGACAAAGTATGAAAATTCTGTTTGTTGTTGAGCTCTCACGTTGGGAAAATGTATATGATGAAAGATGGCTCCTTGGTAGTTGCATGAGGTGTCTCATGCTTTGGATATCAAAAATATTTCAGGATACCCAAATGAACCACCTCCTAAATATGATAAGAATCAACCAAGATTCAATGATGATTCTTGTTGTGCTATCCCACATATTTTGTCACTTGTGAGGTATGCATCCACACTCAAAGGAGGACAAGATCTCTTAATAAGGACATTTTTGCTCTCGTTGGGGAAAAGGCAAAGAGGTTGGGTCAAACACTCTTGCAAGCCAAAGGGTATCCCTTCCCTCAGAGTCTTTGTTGAAGAAATTCTCAAGCATTGGGGTCCACATTCCCAAAGTTTTGAAGACACGTACCAGGATTTGTTGACAGACCTAGAGGAGGAAGGTCTACGTGGTCTTTTTGAAGGTAATGAAGAGATTGATGAAGATGATGATGAAGCTTTCCTAGATAAAGAAGACAATCATGGAGATGATAGTATTGATATCATAAAAAACTCTGAGGATTTGCATGCTAATGCTTCAGTTTGTGATGCCACTTCCACTGAAGAAGAAATCTTGAGCCCAGAATTTGGACAAGACAGCCCTGCTGATCATGCAAGTGAGGCAGCCATTGACAAAACTGATAATCACCCTAATTTTGATGTGGACAAGGATGATTGCAGAGAAAGTTTTGAGCTCGGGCATGAGGAATTTGAAGAGAATGGTGTTTCAGACCCAGAAAACAACCTAGAGAAAGGAATGAAATGCAAGTGTAAGTATGAAGAAAGTTATGATAACAGTGCCACGCGAAATTTTGGTGGCGCTGAGGTTGTTGGGATAGATGTGCGTCATTTTGATGACGACTCTGTCTATTTTCTTGTTACAGAAGGCAATGCAGATATCAAATTCTGTAATGACAACAAAGCTCAAAATGATTGGCCATGTAATGAAACCCTTGATGGAGAATATTACTCCATTGTTGATCACAGTGATAGAATAGGATTGCCACAGGTTTCTGGACTTGAGTAGGGAGTTCTCTTTGACCTTTTGAAGAATGGTGTAGACACCATTGAAGATGATATTCCAGGTTGGAAGAATGTCTTATGGCAATTTTCAGAACAATGAAGATGCATTTACCAGTTCAAATCTGTGCTACAAAATTTGAAGAGGGTGGCATCATGGACAGGGTTGCCATTGAAGGAAAGGGGCCAGGCTTGGATGAGGGTCTTAAAAAATCTAATCATGAATTTGAAGAAGCAGTAATGTTGCTCAGCAAAATTTTGCAGGTCTGAAATTCTGTGATGAAGTTAAAACAAATGGTGGTGTGGCCATGCACAAAGAAAGTGCTAGCCTTCAAGTCAACTGTCACGTACTTCGTTGGCCCTCCTACATATGACCATGGTGATTGTAATAACAGTGATGGTACTGATCTGAAATTTTAATAACAGTGATTGTAATAACAGTGATGCCTTATCCATGAAATTCATTCTGAGGGGTGTGTGGGGGAGAATGCGTCAAGAAATGGCACCTGGGCAAAGATAAAAAAATATGCATGATGGAACCCTCGAAAGTCCTTCAACCTATGACCTTATGCTCGATCTGTTCTATGAACCTGAGCACATCT
>ML776921.1:812094-841299 GCA_009831015.1 Picea engelmannii | reverse complement strand
TCTTTGGAAGTTCTCAATGTGCTCTGTAACTGAACCCTTTTGCTTGAGATTTATCAATTGGCTAAAGAAGGTATTGCTCCTTGTATCCTCATAGTGTGCTATCATTTCTTCCGTGAAAATTTTCCAAGTGACGAGTGATTTGCAAGAACAAAGCCATCGATACCACACAAATTGATTGGGTTCTAAATATAAAGAAGCAATCCGTACCTTTTGTGTATGTGGCACATTATATAGATCAAATAATTGCTCCATCTGAAGTATCCATGTGATTGGGTCCTTGCCATCAAACTTCCTCATATCGATCTTAGGAAAGTGGTTGGTCTTCAACCCAAAGTTAGAGTTTCTCCATTCTTGATTCATCTTCCTTGTGTCCTCATCATGAATTTCATAGGATACATTTTCACTTTCAGGTGTCCTCTCTATTAGGAAATTTTTCAATCCTTCCATGATCTCCCTTTTTAAAGCATCCATATTAGTATTTATTGCCTCCAACTTAGCTTCCGTTGAATCCATCATCTCTTGTAGTTCATCTTTTGTTATTGTCTTCTTTTTTAAATCATTTACGTCCCTACACATTTCTTCACCTTCATCAAGAGTCCAAGTAGGACTTTCTGGAGGCTTATTTGGTGTAGAAGTTCCCTTTTTTGGTGGCATGTTGGCCAAGTATCACTTTAAATCTTGATTTTGAGGTGGTTCTGCTAGACAATTTTTCTTTTATTGTATCTCCAAAATTTTGGCTCTTCGGGGTATGAAATTTTCTTTTTTGTAGTTCTCTGATATTTCTTCTCTTCAATTCCACAGGTCTGATCAAAATTGGATGTGCCAAGTGGAATTTATGGTAACTTCCCCACAACTTGCTGATTTTTGGCCTTTCCAGGATATATCACTTGTATAGCATGCCCCACACAAAATAATTGATATAAAATTATAAAACTTGTACCAAAAATACTACAGACTGTCCACTATCCAATGCAATTAGTCTCACTCAATTTGGATGCTCTAGGAATAATTTATGATTGTTTTACCCAGAACACCTGCTTGATACTAGTCAAAAGGACTAGTCAAATACCCTATCTTCCACAGGGTGTATCTACAGATGTAAGATGACCCATAAGCTGAAATTTTTATCAAAGATAAATCAATAATTTATGTGAATATTCTCCGGATTTCAGGGTTTGAAACATTACAAAATTTTTTTTATAGTGAAAATTCCGCAATGACTCAATTCAAAATGATTCTAGAACCCTATCTTAAATAGGTTGTATCTACTAAAGTATAAGGCCTTAGGAGCTGAAATTTTAACCCAACGTACCTTGATTTGTCTACTAAATATCCTCCAAGGGTTCCTTCTAAAACATCATAGAAAATAAGCTATAGCGAAAATTGCAAGGTGTCTCAGATGTAGCAGCGAGACCCCAAGACCTTGAGCTCTAATACCATATGTTAAGAACCAAATATCAATATAGCATAGAAAAACCTCAGAATAAGTACTCAACGCCTTGAAAAAGAGAGAATTTAAGGTAATAAGCCTCTTCGAGGGGGAAACCTCCTTATACCCCACATAAATGTCCAAATAGAAGATGATTCCAAATGAAAATGTCTCCTTGGTATATATAGGAGACTAGGAGGTACAATTACAACTAATGGATTCAAGTCGACATAAATAAAATAACATTACTAATGTAATATGCCCCAATTAAGGGGTAATGAGGCACTATTTAGGTCTTAACAGTCTAGCAATAACTTCATTGAAATTATGACCATGAAAAAATATTTGCATTGGAAAAATGATAATTTCATTCTAAATAATAAAAGAGACTCAAGTTATCATCGAGAAAATTAAGAGACTTGGATTTGGGTTGGGAAACATGAGTATGATTCATCGACTTATTGGTTTCTAGCTCACCACCTCATAATTTTTTCAATTATTCACATGTTTTTTATACATGCAAATAGTTCATATATAGAGATTGGTGAATGAGGCAACACATGAGCTCATGAAATATAATAATCCCCATAAAACACTCTTGATTCCCAAATAATTAGAGCTTTAATTAGAATTAAGAAACATGAGAATAAAAAGAATGAGAGTGAACTTACACCTTTAATTTATTCAAAATGATAAAAGGAAAGATATAAAGTAAAAATGGCACACAAGTAGTAGCATAAGTAAGCCCAATGGGTTAGCTTGAGTGGGTGAGTGGTGTGATTTACAAGTAGGAGGTCACGGGGTCAAGTTCCCGGGATGGCTACCTCTGTAGATACTATTGGGCCTCACATAATGTCCCCACCGGGTTAGGTTGTCAAAAGTGAAACTAGCAAGTTTACCTCATGTACCAACCCCAAAATGAGGGGAAGTACCTAAAGGGTTTCTCGGGACGTGTATTCCATAGAAAAAAAGTAATAGTGGAAGTAACCATAAGAGAAGTAGGAGTATCCATTATCCAACTAGTGACAATGTAGCTTAAGGATTATTAGCTATCGACATATCTATCTTAGATAGGAGTCCCAAGCTCATCAATCCTTAAATAATAGAGACATAAGGATAAGATCAACAATAGCTTACCAATTCAGGACAATAGAGCTAAAAAAGACTTGGGAAACAAATTGACTTGAAGGGAAAATGGGACACCAGATAGGAACACTTAAAAGTGACAAACAACAAATACCATATTAGGATACACTTGCGTAAGGATGAAGGATTTTTCCATTAAAATTTTCATTAATCTCGAGTTGCTTAAGAATCCTTATCGATATTAAGTATAAAGAGGCTTGAAATAGAGTAATTTAATAAGTGGAAAAACTCAAACTTTTTCTCGTTGAAATTATTCTCCAATTCCATGAGGAATTTTACCAAAAGTTATAGATCTACCTAATTTATGGGAATTTTGACCATGAAACTTTAGCTTTATGTGTTTTAGTCCATTTTAATAAAAAAACAATCATTAAAATTTAAAAACAAAGAGTGGATTAAGAGCCTCTTGAAAAAAAAGTGGACTCACCTAAAACACCAATTTTACCCTCTTATTAACTTGGTCCTTCTTACTTGTAGTGCTAGAGTATTGAAGATGAGTAGTCCTTACCAGGCCTGGAATTTCAAATTTATCCTACCCGTCAAGTGAAAATTTGATGACGGTTATTTTTTTTCATGCTCGTCATTTTAAGTTTTACTTAGATTCATGAATGTCAAATTGTTTTGTGTTGTTATATGTAAATTTGTGTAGGTCAGTTAATAATAAGCTGATGTTGTTCAAGTGAGCTAGAAACTTAAGGAGAGGCCTATACAATACTAATAACAAACATATTTATGACTGTAAGAGGTTTACGATATTTTACTTCACTTGTATTAAGGGTATTAGGAGTTGCACTCCCACTGAAGTCATAAGTCCCACTCAACATCCCATTCTTAATGTAAAATACTTGTGGTTAACTGAGAGACTTCCTTTTTTCTTGGGGGATTCATCTTGTCCACGTCCACAGCTTCTTGGATCTTGAAAAAATTCAGTGGGAATGGGGATTCAAGGAACTAATAAAATATAATGAAATCCAGTGTTGAGTCCAAACTCATGGCACAATTGTCAAGATCTAGGAATAAGAAATATGAATTAACAAGTAGAAGAGCAATGCCATCGATATCTGAGGGTTTTAACTCAGGAAAAAAAATCCTCACTGAATGACTTCACGTTGTAACTAGAAATAATGATTGGCTCCACGAAGGAGAGGAAATCCCGCCTAGCCCATTTCATCTCGAAAACACCCGAGTTCCAGAATTATAGATCTGGCTAATCCTTCCATGTCATGCTCACTAAGAAAGCAAAGGGAAAGGAAGTGCATTTGCTTGCCTAAAGGTTTAGTTTCAAAATGGAGAAAGAGAATTTTTGTGTGCTACATGAAGGAAGGACTCATACTTTTCTCCAATATATGGGTCAAAAGTGATCTAGTTGGATATTCAATTAACCATTAACACTATATGCACACTAGGAGTTTGGGACTACTTAAATTTCATTTAATTAGTTATATTTACTCCTCCAACAAACCTTGTTCAATGGGTGGCCTAGATAGGTTACACACTATGTCTATAGTAAACTATGTACCTAGAATGTATGACGGGTATGCTATGGAGTGGAACTTCGATTTGGCAATTTTTTATGCCGGTAAATGTTGACATGTGGATTTTGTATTCACATGTCAAATATGTCTAAAAATGAAAAAAACGTCCAGTGGGACGTCAAATTCCAGGCCTGGTCCTTACATGTAGTGCAAGCGTATTGAAGATGCACACATTAATTCCACATCGTCCTTAATCCAATATGGGACAATGGCACCTTGCTTTCAAGGGAATTTATGATACATGCATGCATCATTCATGTCAATTATACTTATGGTTAGTATTTATGATCTTCATGAATATGTCATTAGAGTTTTTTCTTTCATATTATTTTAAAATTAGAAGTTATTAAGTTGTTACCCATCAACTTTCAAATAGAGGAATTTTTTTCTAAAAAATGCCCCCCAAACCCTAATACTAATTTCATGTCATATGATATTAGTCAATCAAAATGTTTTAAAATTCAAAAGAGGTGCACGTGAAAGACAATTTTTTATTATATAAATTGGAGATTGGTGGTATTTTTTAATAATATAATTTGTCTACCCTAAGCATGATGGCTACCCCAAAATTCTCTTGGATATTGAGAGTGGAATTAATATAATAGATTTTCCAATAGTTGTAATAAATGCCATATAGTGTATTGAGTTGATATTAATGCATTAGCACTTTTCATTACTAACTTATATTAATGAGATATATATAATTTTGGAGTGTCTTCAATTTCTTTCATAGTAGATCACTATGTATAATAATTTGTAGGAAATCCTATAATATTCATTATGAAAGTGGTATAATCTTTAGATTTTTAGTTCAATATCATGTGTATGATAATAGTGTAATTTGTAGATTTTCGGTTTTAAATTATGCTTTATTATGAGAAATAAAATAGTAAATTTTTAACTTTAAAAATATTTAATATTTTTTTTTTCCTTTTAAAGGCTTCATTACATGTAATCCATGGGCATAATGCTATGAACTACTAAAACCATGGGCCCAAAACCCACTTGTTTACTTAAAATAGATTTGACTCTTTTATCCAATAAATTTTATCCTAACATATATATCATGATTTTTCTTCAATCACAATGAATTATGATATGCTCTCTCTCTCTCTCTCTCTCTCTCTATATATATATATATATATATATATATATGTATGATTTTGAAAAATATATAATATTTAATCTACATTTTTTAATAATATTTAATAGTTTTTGGGGAACTTTACACCTTGAAAAGTTGGTCCAATAATTTTTAAGATAGAAAATTTAATTTTATTTCCTTATTTTGGGGGAAAATACTACACCTTGAATTAATATAAAACATATATTTAAGGCAACTTTATATTAATATAAAACATATATTTAAGGCAACATTGATAAAAGTGAAATAACCATGGGGCAACTTCAATAAAAGTGAAATATTAAAAAATTGTCTACACAAGATTATTTTATCAATTTCTTGATTTTTCTTTAGGAGGACAATGAACACTTTTGAGTTGAAATTTCCTCTAATTTGAACCACTCTTCCCCTTCCTAATTTATTATTAATACCAATAGAAAATAATGCATAGATCAAGAAAGCTCTTCTTATCTTTATACTACCCTAATCTTTCTTTCTCCTTATCTGTGTGGGAGCGGGATCATTTAAATTCCATTCTTTTCCTTGATCAATCCTTGAGGAAGGGAAAGGACCTTGAAAATCCTCCTTTAGATTCTGAGGTCATGGTTATGGAAGGTGAAAGAACTATGAGTCATGTAGGAGTCTTTCCTAGGGTTTCTCCGAATTCCTTTCATTTGTCGGGATCTGAGAATGTTAATGTTTGTGTTCCGGGCTATAGCAAGTCAACCTACATAGATTCTGCTTTAGATAGGATGATTTCTGATTTGGCTCCTACTATGGTTAAAAATGATAGTCCTATCCCTATTCCAATTTTCTTGGGAAAACTTCTGGTGGTTAGTCAGTTAGCACAAGGGATGTCTGGTGTCTCTATTGGGGGTGGGGAGAATACCATTCCTGATCCTGCATGGTCCCGGGGTTTGGGTTTTGAAGTTTCACCTATAAAAACTGGAAGTGCTCTCCAGAAGACATGGGCTAGCAGTTCTCGTCTAGATTCTACAACCGTTTTTATTGATTTAGGGGCGCTTAGAGGATTAAAATCCCTGGCATGGGAAAAATCACTATCCTTTTATCTCTAAACATCAGGGGGTAGGAGGACCCTTGAAAGTGGCCTCCCTTTGTAGACTTTTGAACAAAACAAAACCCAACATTATCTTCCTTCAAGAAACATTGATAGCAACATAAAAGGCAAGATTTTTCATGAAGAAATTAAGACCTAACTGGATGGTTTGCGATGTTAGTGCTGTGGGTTCTTCTGGTGGACTTCTGTCATCTTGGGATCCGAACTATTTTACTCTTGATCCTTTTCTTACTAGTGGTGGTATTTTTTTGTCAGGATTATCTCTTATGGACAACAAAAAAAGATTACTCTTGTAAATGTGTATGGACCCTGTCAGGATCGCAAAGTTTTCTGGAACTCTATGGATGGTTCTGGTTTGTTAAAGCATAAAGAATTAATTATTGTAGGTGACTTAAATTTCATGACCTCGACTGAGGAGGTCCGGGGACATACAACTCACGTTGACTCTTTGGCGAGGTTTTTTAAAGATCTTTTTGTAAATAACAAATTTGTGGATATAATGCCTACTGAGGTTGTACCTATGTGGCGAAATGGGAGAGATGGTATTTGTAGCATAGAAAAAAGACTTGATCATTTTTATCCTGTGGAGGACCTCACTGCTTCCACCATGAGGTACAGATCTTGGGTTGAGTTTCCATACTCGTTTGATCATGCTCCAATCTTTCTAGAGTTTGGTGTAGGGAATCCGACGGTAGCTTATCCGTTTAAATTAAATCCGGTTTGGATGAAAGATGACTCCTTTGATGGGCTGGTTTGGGATGTTTGGAGTGATCTGTGTCTACTTCTAATTACAGGAGCACAAAGGAGAATGATGGGTAAGCTTTCACTTTTGAAAGTGCGAGTAAAGCATTGGGCCAGGGAGAAGTGACATCGGGATCAGTTAAAACTGACTAAGATTAAAGAGGCCATTGATGACAATTACAAACAGGCGATGCATGATTCATTCACTGATGTTTTGGCTCAATCTCTATGTACTCTTGAAGATGATAGGAAGAAATTATTATTGGCAAAGGAATAAATGTGGCAGAAAAAGAGCAGGGCGATATGGATAAAAAGTAGCAATAAGAACACAAAGTTCTTTCATGGCTTCGCAAGTTATAAAAGAAATAAAAAACATATTTGGGAGGTTAAGGATCAAAATGGGGCCACATTTTCGGGACAACAAGCCATTAAGGATGAAGCAATGAATTATTTCAAGTCTCTTTTTAGTGAAACTGGTCAAAATGTTATCGAAGATCAGATCAATTCGGTTAGGCTTTTCTCAAATATTGTGACCAGGGAAGATGTTCATAATCTATAAAAGGCAGTTTCGAAGGAGGAAATCTTTGAGATTTTAAGGGGTTTTGCCAGAGACAAGAGTCCCAGCCCCGATGGGTGGACAGTTGAATTTTTCTTTAAATATTTTGAACTGGTTGGTCAGGATTTGCTAGAAATGGTTGAGGAATCAAGAGTCAATGGAGAGGTCAATAGATCGATTAACTCAAATTTTTTAGCCTTGATCCCCAAAGTTAATGGACCAACTACCTTCAATGATTTTTGGCCCATTGCGCTTTGCAACTTATGTTATAAGATCATAGCTAAAGTCATAGCAAAAAGAATCAGGCCGATACTGTCTAGAGTTCTCTCCGAAAAACATATGGGTTTTCTCAAAGGAAGGCAAATTTTGGACGCAATCGGTACAACACAAGAGTTTCTTCATAGCATTAAAAATAAAAAGCTTCAAACCATTATCCTAGAACTTGATTTTAGAAAAGCCTATGACTGTACCAATTGGTATTTTCTAAGATTAATTTTTCTTCAAAGTGGTTTTGGGTTTCCTACAATTGCTTGGATTATGGATTGTGTCACTTCTACGTCATATGCTATTTTGATTAATGGAGAGGCATCTGATTTCTTCAAGAGAAGCAGGGGACTTCGTCAGGGTTGCCCGCTATCTCCCTTACTCTTCATTTTGGTTATGGAGTCTCTCAGTCTCTTTTTAAAGAGGGCGCAAGCTAATGGTTTGCTATTGGGGATCAAGGTTTCAAGATTGGTTAAGGTTCTGCATCTTTTATTTATTGATGATATTCTTATTATGTCTAAAGCTTCTCTTGTGGAATGGGAAAAAATTCGAGACATTCTTCTTGTTTTCAGTCGAGCGTTGGGTTCGATCATCAATGCTCAAAAGTTTGTGTTTATGTATGTGGGTGTTGATCCTATTTTTTTACAGTCTTTAAAAGATTTATTACAATTTTCTTGTAAAGATTTAGCAATGGGATTCAAATACTTGGGGTATTTGATGAAGCTGGATTGTTACAAAACAGAGGACTGGTAGTGGCTTATCGACAAGTTTGAATCTAGGATAAATCATTGGTGTAATAAGTGGCTCTCTTTTGGGGGGCGCTTCATTTTAATCAAATCTATTTTAGAGAGCCTTCCGGTTTACTCGCTGACCCTACCTCACTTTTCAATGGTGACTCTTAATAAACTTCACAAGCTGAGTTTTTCTTTTCCATGGTCAGGGAACAAAAGTAAGAATGGTTATCATTTGTGCAACTGACTTTCTATTTCTAAACCGAAGCTTTATGGAGGATGGTGCCTCCAGAATATCTTTGTGTTTTACAGGGCCTTAGCATCAAACACCTTATGGCGAGCCTTTATGAAGTTAGGTTTATGGAAAAGAGTGATTAAAGACAAATACATTCCACACGACTCTATCTTATATTGGCTCCGTTCTGCAGAATATTTCTCCTCGTTTGGTTCTCAGTCCCGGAAAAACATTCGAAATACTCTTCCAGTGATTCTTCATTGGATGGTCTGGAAGCCCGGCTCGGGCCACTCAATTTAAATTGGGAGAGATGCAATACTAGGATTGGGACATGGTTCTTTTCTATCATAAGAGCTGATTAATTTTCTTAATTGTAAGAACTTACATCTTTTATTCCAGGTGAGTCGGCCTGAGGTGCGAGGAATTTTGGGGCAAAACTGGGTATGTAGCTCCAAGCTAGGACTGGAGGTGGATCTTGTAGTGGAATGGGAATCTTACAGAAGAAAATTGATAGACACAGGGATACTATTAGTGGACATATCGAGCGAACTATTATGGAATGGAGGTGACTCATCGGGCCAAATCACAGTTAAAAATGTTTATGAAGCCCTGTCAAACAAAACTTGGAGATATAAGATAGGGGGATGGAGGAGGAACTTATGGAATTGGGACTTCCCTATGAAAATAAAACTCTTTTTCTAGTTATTAGGTGAAAACAAAGTTTTAACATGGGAAAATCTGCAGAAAAGAGGATGGAAGGGCCCTGGAATGTGTTATTTGTGCAGGGTAAAGGGAGAGACAAGCAACCATATTTTTATTAACTGTCCTTTCACTATGTCAGTTTGGGAGGAAGTGAAAAAAGTTCTGAAATTCACTCATGGTTAATGATGCTTGCAAAATTAGTTTTCTCAGAATTATAAATATCCAACTCTTCCTCCCTTCATCTGCTGGAACATTTGGTTGAACAGGAATAACTCTATTTTCGAGGATAGAACTCCATCCTTGTAGAGAATTGTGTACCTTGTTTGAGTTGCTATAGGGTCAGTGGGAAAACTTCAAAAAGGTCCTAAGGCTAGGAGACCGACTACAATGCTTCCAGTGGACAAAGCTCTTGCTTGGTTTGACGGAGCGACCCAACAAAATGGTACTCTTTGTGGAGCTAGTGGAGTCATAAAGATTGATGACCACACATAATAAAGATGGACCTTAAACTGTGGAAGACGCACAAACTCTAGGGCTGAGCTTCTGGGAGCTTGGGAAACACTAATCCTTGCCACAAGACTCTCGATTTTTGACTTATTTGTGTTATGGGACTCTAAGATAGTTATTGATTGGCTTAATGGAAAGGGATCAATCATTGTGGAAAATTTGTACAGTTGGAAGGAAATAATATCTAAAATCATCCCTCTCTTCAGAACTCTATCTTTTGCTCACATCTATAGAGAAGAAAACAAGGTAGCTGACAACCTTTCAAAAAAGGCTCTTTTCCTTCGCCAAGGGAAAATATCATTCGATCATTGGGAGGATGGTCAAGAGGGCCTTACCCATTTTCTAAATCTGTATTGACCATGGATTCCTCCTTTGAGTCAATTTCACAGTGTTATGTTTTTGATGGATATCCCTCTCCGAGAGAGTTTTCATTTTGTAATGGTGAAGATATAGATCTCTTGTAGCATGCCTCCAAGAAGTTCTATGGGACATGACTTTCATAAGTCTGCTTTTTTTTTTGAATTTTGACTGTTCATAGACAACTGTCTACAATGAAGTACCGAAATTGTAAATGGATTATATTATTTTTAATATAATGGGTAATTTTCTCTGGAAAAAAAAAGAAAGCTCTTCTTATATTTGTTTTAACCACAATATATGTATTAATTTAATAAACTTTGGTGAAAGAATTAAACCAACATTGAGAAACATTATTTAGAGTCAAATCAAATAAGACAACATTAATATCTCATTCATTAGTGTAGTTTTTGTGTGAGTAATAATTTTACATTATTCCCATCTTTGAGAATGGAGTGGTTTATGAAACCCAACAACTACCAAACTCTCCGCGAATGGGGTAGCAGGTTTTTAGGTGTAATCTCTCAATCATGTTTATATAGGATTCTTCAGTGGTCCTTTGTGATATGTCTCTATGCAAGTCTATTACATTGACATGTTCCCATCTTATGTTATAATTTAAATTTGATTGATACCATATTTTTTTTGGTTGACATGGGGAAAATAACACAAAAATATTATCCTATTCAAATTTATGGGAAAAAAACACCTTTATCATTTAAAGTCATATACCCTATTTTAACAAAAACCATTTTTTTTGAAATATCATTTTATGAGTTTAAGCAAAATCTTTAACATCTATATTTGAAGCCTATTTTTTCATGCCTCTTGAATATAAGAAAAAGTAAAGAATCTCATACTCTTACTTCTTGAGTTATTATAATGTATTTCTATATTTAAAGGAAATCCATATAAAGATTTCTATATTTAAGAAATTGAGCCTATTGATAGAGAAAACTTTATAATTAACACCCACTAAAAAATAAACTTGTATGTCTATTATAAATTAAATGAATCTAAATGATTTTTCTAATTCAAAAGAAAACAAAAGCATAACTTATATAACATATGAATACCAAAAATGTCAGTGATTAAACAACCAAAAAAATCAAATAATAAATGCATGTGAAAAACAAATGACGAATAACAGTTGCATTAGCAATATTCCACAAGTTTTCTTTAAACATAATTGTATGAGGCATCTAATGAGGATTAGGGAATGGACTTCGAAAATGGGTAATGCTAAACCATAAGTAAACACTGCCATTACCTTTTAAGAAAACCCAATAAACTATGGGCATAAAACCTTTTGTGATTGATTTTATGAAAATTGTTAACATGCAATCTGTTTATCCAGATAACAGGAACTTACAAGTGCAAAAACAACAGACTGTAGTAATATGAGTATATATTTTGTCTGGGAAATACAACCAAACACTTCAACATGACCAGATCATCTGAGTTGCAAGTATTTCCTCTAAGTTTTTCACTTCACTCCCAGTCATTTTTGACACATCTTCTCCAAGAGAAATTTATTCCTAAGAAGCACTGAAGTATAAACAAGTGTTAAAATTACTTTTCGAGCAAACTTAATAAACTATGGGACATAAATCCTTCTGAGGTTGTTTACATGAAAATACTCAACCGTCAATTTGCTTATGTAGACTATAAGAACTTATAAGTACAAAAACAACAAAGACTACAATACATTACATTTACAATTTTTGGTTGGGATATTTAAAACTAGAAGGATCAACAAAACCCTCCAACACAACCAACTTATCCAAAAGTGCATGTTTCTCCTTTTCCAGGATTTTCACATCATTGTCAGTGTTCTTCAACCCATCTTCTAGATTAGAGATTTCTTCCTCTAAAATCAAGTACTTATGCAACAAGGCTCCATAATTATTAGTTACTTTAGTGAGTTGTGAATATTTTGGAAGACTATTTGAAGGAGATATAGGGCTCTCAAATATTTTTGGAGAATTCCTACTCTTCTGTCTCTCTTTTGATATTTTGGGCACATTTAGTGGTTCTTCTTGTCCAATTTCATTGTGTGCTTGAAGTTGGGCTACATAAGTTGTTTGATCCATATTTTACTAGTTTGCATCTTGGAATTTGATACATCTTCATGTGCCTTTTTCTATCCAATCCCATAGTATTCTTGAAACCGACTTACAAAATTTCCAATGGATATTTTTTTTTTGGCGCTTTGAACTTTAGTATGCCACCATGTGCTTCTTGATGTCCTTTCTCACTATGTACTTGAAACTGGGTTATAGAGGTTGTTTGATTCAATAGTTTCCTTTTTCTAACCTTGAACTTTGATACATCCCCATGTACTTTGGTTTCCTTTTTGTAACCTTGAACTTTGATACATCCCCATGTACTTCTTGCTATCCAATATTGTTGTGTTATTGAAACTGGGTTATTGAAGTTGTTGGAGCCAATAGTTTCCTTTTTCGCACCATGAACTTTGAGACATAATCAAATGCTTCTCACTACTCAATTTCATTGTGTTCTTGAAGCTGGAATTCTGAATTTGCTGGAGACAATAAATTCTTTTTTGGAACCTTGAATTTTGACAAATCAACACGTGCCTCTTGCTATGCAATCTCACCCTGTACTTGAAATTGGGCTACATGAGTTGTTCCGACCGAAAATTTCCCGAATTGCATTTCAGAATTTGATACATCATCATGTGCTTCTTTCTGTCTGAGCTCATTGTGTTCTTGAAAGTTGGCTACAGTTCTTTGAGCCAATGGTTTCATTATCTTCATCTTGGGATTTGATACATCATCATCTCTATACATATTCCAGTCTCTCATTTTTTATAAATCAATTATTTCAAATTGATGTAGAACTTGTTGCTATTAGATCACTCAAAAAGATAAATACACCAGACAAAGCATGCAAAACATGAAATCCAATATTCCCCAAATACGTGTTTGGAAAAATATTTGTTGCCTTTACATGTTGCAAACATTAGATGAAACATACAGATAAAGAACTTTGATTTTTGAAAAAATGTACAATAAATATTATTTAGCATTGCTAGAATAATTATGCCAATGTAAGTTAACAAATAGATCTACAAATTTTAACTTTCTAGCATGTTATGCTGAAGAATTTTGAGAAGTTTATTTCAATGTCTTAGTAACTAAGTAAATCACTGTAACCTTCCAAATCATCTATAGAGATCCCAAATCACAAAGAGAGCATAAAGCTTAATAAACATAATGTTCCACTTTAACTATCACAACTCATAAAACCAAAAAATAAGAAAATAAGAAATTATTGTAAATTCAGAAAATACATAAATCAAGTTATTAGAGAATTAACAAAAACCAATGAATCCTAAAAGCTCACTAGTTCATGTCTAACCATAAACATAATTTCAAATTTATTGATAATGTTAAATGCTCATATTCATCTCTAACGGATATCAAAGAAGATGAATAACAATCATCCTCTAAATAAATGCCTAAAGAGGACGAAGAATATCAAGGCATTTGTTTTTCACTCACAATGGATGAGTGGATGAATGCATAACAATAAGGAAAAAATAAAGAATAAATAACATGATTTTTTTAGCTTTGGCATATTTTTAATTATACTATATTCATGGAAAAAGAAAAAAAAGAATAAATGACATAAATTTTTAGTTTTGACATATTTTCAACTATATCATATTCATACAAAAAAAAACCAAATATAATTAAAACTGATTTCATAATAAAAAAATGTAAATGGATAACCTTTAAATCTCACAAAAAAGTTGCAACCACAAAATTCTATGTAATAAGAATATTATAAACCAGAAAGTGTGACAAGAATAGCCCAGTCCCAAATCCACATGAATTGCAATTTCTCAAACATAATTTAACCCTCTTAACTAAAAAGTGTATATATGAACTCACAGACAAGACACCACCAACCTTTGGCGTAGAATTGGATACCATTTGAATGGTTTGATTATTTGTTAAAGCTACCTAAACGATTTACTTAGTGATAGATAGATTATATATAACAGAAAGCTACAATAATTCACCAAGCTTTGGCATAGAATTGGATACCATTTGAATGGTTTGATTATTTGTTAAAGCTACCTAAACAATTTACTTAGTGCAAGATAGATTATATATAACATACAACTACAATAATTGAAATTTTCAATAATTGAAGTGAAGATGTTCAAAAGAATTACCAGAGAAAATAAACTCGTGATACTTATTCTTTTGCCTATGGTAAGAATTAATGAAGTTGTGTGGTGAGTGAGCTTCAATATATAATGTACGTCGATTTGTTCAGCACGTTGATGGGTAGCTTGTGGGTGGGCCTTGTGCACACAGTAGTAAGATATCTAACCCCATAGTGTCATTAACATTAAATGCACCAAATGAATCCATACTGGGATACAATTATTTTATTCGAACCACCACCCTTTACATACCACTTTCAATCAAAAATCCAATCATACTTAGCTTGAAAAGTGATCCAGATTCAATTACTCCAATTCTTATGGATGTCAATAACAACGTTTAGGTAAAAAATAAATGGAAAAATAATGGTCCCCATGACTATTAAATAAATTTTTTTAAGGCGCCAATGTAAGATATTCAAGAACATAACTGAGAACATATTATTAAAAAAAGTCCTAAAAATAATTTAAAAGGGATTAACAAATATTTAATGAATATAGAATATAGGAAATTAAGATTTTATCTTCTTATTATCTTACTTGTAATGCTAGAAAATTGAAGATGTTACTTGTAGAGAGTATTGAAGATGTATACATTAATTTCACATCTAAGTAATTGTTAATATTTAATATAGTGTGGGATAATGACACTTTGTTTTTAAGGAAATTTATGATATAGGCATGCATGATGTCAATTATATTTATGATTTGTATTTATGTTTTCATTAATATATCATTAGGGTTTTTTTATTTGATATTGTTTTAAAATTAGAAGTTGTTAAGTTGTTATCAATCAACTTTAACCATGCTTGGTGTTGGTAATGTATTATTAATACAAAGGAATACATAGAATAAGAAAGCTCTTCTTATGTTTGTTTTAATCACAAGATCTGTATCAATTTGATAATCTTTGGTAGAAGAAGTAAACCAACAACCAAAAATATTATTTAAAGTCAAATCAAAGAAGGGAGCATTAATATCTCATCCAATTAGTATAGTTTTTGTATGAGGAATATTTTTACATTGTTCCTTTCTTTGAGTCATGTTATCCCCGATTTCTAGGGATGACTAGGAGATCATGTCTCGAGGCCCACAAGTCCCAGACATGGAGTTCCGAGAGCAAGATTGACCTGAGCATGGCCCTGGAGGGCCCATCTTTCTTCTCCTTCATCAGACTTGTCTTGTCAGCAGCAACAACATCCATCACCTTCAGCTTGGACTTGTATAAGAGAAGACTCTTGCTCCATGAGGTAATTGGTCTAGGTATCATGGTATGTGTCATTTTTGATCATTATAACCTTTAGATATATGCATCTTACTCCTTTTATTTCTGACGACTGCTTGGATCTTACATTGACCCACTTGACCAAGGTTGGGGGGACTTACAGGGTGTCCTAGCAAGCTTGTGCCCATAGGTTTTGGTTTGCCACTGGGGGGATTTCTGAAGAGCCATCGTCCGCTCCCATCATATCATCACTTTTCCATCTTATCTCCCACTCATCTTCACCATTCCCCTAGTTCGGGCATTAGGATGATATGTTTATGGGGTTGCACCTTATCTCGTGGGAAGAAGGGGCTAAAGGCCCAGAAGGTAAAAGCAGCTGGTAAAAGATAAAAGCCATAAAAAAATGAAACCTAGAGATGCCTCGCCAAGGGATCCACGAGAAGGAAACAAAAAGCCTCTCAGCAATAAATAAGAGGGACTTGAAGAAAAATAAAAACAAGACCTAGCCAAGAGGATAGGGGGTCTCATCACGAGCCAACCTATTATGTTCATGGGTACCTAACAGTATGACATTGCCATTATTTGGTTACCAAACCAGGGCAGTGACCTTTGGTTGCATGGCCAAGGGAAAGGGGGTCTCATCACGATCCAACCTTATCATCTCTGTGAAAGTGCTTGTGGGTAACACTGTCAGCTCTGGTCACCATGCCAAGGCAGTGTCCTCTAGTTATTCCTTGAAATAAAAAGAAGAAAGAAAATAAAGAAAAGAAAAGAATAAAGGCAATAAAGGGCTTGGAAAGAATTGCATCCGTGACGGGTACAACTCGCCTTCTACAAAGGCATGCACAGGTAATATCATGCATCCCTGTCTTTCACTCTACCCGTATGTCTGGACATCCCTTGACCACATCACCTCGTTTTACATAGTTTGGATGATACCCCTTGGAGACTTTCCTTTCCTTATAGATGCTAGTCCAATAGGGTGTTTTGTCGTTTTCTTCGACTTTGTATTGTAGGTCTTTGTAATATATTTGAGCTATTGAACGATATATCAGGATTTTTATGCATATGTTTGATGACATTAATGATGAAACATGATTAACATTGCTATGATCCCTGTGACTAATGAGCCCATGGAGGGAGAAGTTTTTGATGTGCAGGACCATGCTCGACGGACAGGTACCAGTTGGACCGGTACACATGGGGAGATGATTAGTCCGGACCTCCATGGGTCTGAAGAGCCCATTAGATGGTTGTTGGGACCCCATCAGGGGCAGAGACAGGACAATGCTTGATTGAGCTTTTGCAGCTGAGGAGAAGGACGCTTCATCCAGGACACTTTGGCTAAGCCCAACCCAAGGGGGTTGACCCACTTCAGGTGGAACATCTCCCTTAGATGGCCTAGGACGTCACCTTCAGCATATGGCAGTTTGACAGGGAAGCTGGCACATGTGGCAGGGTTTGGAGGCCTAAAAAGGGCCAACGTTTTGTCATTTTTGCTGCATTTTGCCCTAAAAAGGGCCAACGTCTCCCTCAGGAGGGCTTGACATCTTTCTTATGCTCATTTAGGCTTTGATTTAATAGTTTAATGTAAAAACAATATGATTTTTGGTTTGTAGCCTTGTCGGCTATTTTAATGACCTAAATTTAATTATAGGTCATGATACACTATATATTGAGGATGTTTTTCCCTCATTTGGATATAACACACAACTCACTCTCTTGTGAGGTCTGATTTTTTGCACCCTACTTGGGTATTTGGTCTTTTAAAGTGAGACACACTTGTTGATGGAAGGGTTTTCTTGGCATGTTTGGCATTTCTCTTAAAGGAAGGTTTACAACTAGGGTTTGCATATGCTTCTTATCATGATATGTAAGTGTTTTTCTTGCAAAAATTCTTGATTGAATGGTTGTAGGTTTATATTCTTGCATTTACTTATAAATTTGCTGATTTAAAACCCTAGGTGACAAGCACACAAGTAGGTCCTTGTTTCATGTCCCCTTAGAGAGAAATTTTCTGCCATTGAAGAAGGAAGAAAGAGCCTAGCCTTTGCTACACTCTTCTCACTTCTTCCCTTAAGCTAGCTTTGATTTTTAAAGGTTAAGAAGGGGGTGACATCCCAGGCCTAGGTTATCTACACCTAGGGCTGTCCATCTTCTAGGGTTTTAGTGATAGAGCCTTGCCATTGCAACACTCTCCCTCAAATGATCCTCTTGTTTTAACTCTTCTCATATGCTATCTGTTTTGCCAAGTTTGACCTAAGGAAGGATAAAAGAGCACGAGGCCTTGCTTAAGCAACACCGGAGTGAGCCTCTTTCCCCTAGGGTTTTGATTCTAGGGCCCTGCCGTTGCAACACTCTAGAACCCTTCCCTCTTGTCCTTAGCCTTCATCCCTTCAACTTTGCGTCCTATCCTTAATTGACTCCATCTACCCTTAGGCACTGATATTAGACACACAACGTTGAAGTGATAAGTGCTCAAACCAACTCTCAAAACTTTAAATTTGAAACCCTAACTAACTAGCTAACCCTAACTAGGCTGACATCACACTTGGTTATTCCATCTTGATGCAACAACTTTTGATGATAAGCAATTAGATGATCATTGAAAGAATTTATTGAGTAAAAGATTGATTAGATACATTGTTTATTACATCATCTCAATAGTTATTGATGAATTGATACTTTTCCATTGCTATATTGATAAAACATTGATCTCATTAATATCTGTTGTTTCACATTGCTTATATATTGATGTCAGATAGTTTCATGAAGTAATACCCACTGAATTATAGCCTGCATATATTCTTTTGCTATTATCTTGTTCCGTGCAGGTGTTCTCATCTAGGCATACACTTCATTTATTGGCTGATTAGCCGGACTATCTGACCTTGGTGGTAACTTGTGAGGAGGGACTTTAACCTTGACCTTTATATCTTTGCCTCTTCAAAACCCCAGGTTACCAGGGACGTCTCCCTTGGGCTAACCTCCCTAAATAGAAAGAACCTCCCCATTAAGGTGACATTGGGTGGGGAAGGTTCTTGTTACGCCAGTTTGGCCTCTATCCTTTAGCCATTTGACCTAGCTACAAACTGTACGATAACATTTTGGCACCGTTGTCGGGGAAACTGAGTCAATCTTCCTCAACGACAAACCTTTTCAGTAAGCCTTACCTCAGAGACCTTTTTCTTACAAGCTTACCTGATGACTCCACTAGGGTTTTTTCCCCTTTTCTTTGGTAGTTTCAAGTAAACTATCTGGTGACTCCACAAACTAGAAGGAGATTCAACAATCCTCCTTTGTCTTTCAGAAGGAAACCTCCCTTAAACTCTCCTGTTGTCAAATCACTTTTTGGGAAGAGCCTTCCTTTAAGAATCATGTCTACCTCTTAGACTGCTATAACAAACCCAATCAACAATAAAAGAAAATGGTCATCTACCCTTTTCAGGCCGTTAGACATGTCAGCCATACCTGGCTATCCTAGGCAAATTCCACCCAAGTATGAGAAGTGGTTGCCTAAGTTTACCGGTACTGATGTCGTCAGTGCCGAAGAACATATAAGTGAATTTTGGGCATTCTTTCAGCTTCACCCCATCAGTGATGATGCTGAAGATTTGGTCATGAAGTTATTCTCCGCTACTCTTTATGATGCCTCAAGGCATTGGTACCTCAGCCGTCCTGATGGAAGCATCAAGACCATGGATAGAATTGAAGAGGCCTTTCTCAAAAGATGGAGTATCAAAGAAGACCCTAATATGCTTCTCACACGACTGAATAGCCTTGCTAAATATGAGAATGAGTCCATTCGAGAGTTTCACACTAGATTCAAGACTTTGTTACAAATAATTCCTGCAAGCCATCACCCGAAAGATGATTACCTTGTTCATATTTATACCAGATCTTTCAATGGCCAACTAGGGTATCTCCTTAGAGAAAAAAACCCTCAGTCCATTCAAGAAGCCCAAGAGCTCGCCACGAAGATAGAAGGGAACCTCCTTTCATCTAAGATTGAGCCCTTTTCTAACCCTAGGGGGAGAATAGATACCAAGCAAAAAATAATACACAATGCTGAGCCTACTTCAGATCTCTGTGCCAGTATCAACAAATTACAAGCCTCCATGGATGGCATCATAAAAAATCAATAATATATGATGAGCTAGATTGTCAGACTTGAAAAATCCCAGATCCAAGCACCTAGGCTTCTGTTCAAAGGGCAGTTCCAGAAAGGGAATCAATTTTACAAGCCAAAGAATGAAAACGAATTTCCAAATACCTTGGCCCCTAAAAACGTTGCGGACGAAAACCCTTGGTGCCTGGAGTGTAGTGAAGCACATTGCGAGTATGAATGTCCTTATAATGCTAGACAACAACAAGTCAACAATTTGGATTGCTTCATGAACTATCCTCAGATCAATATCATAGATATAGAACATCAACAAGCCATGCAGGAAGCAGCCAGAGCAGCAAGGATGGTGGTACTAGACAACTTGGACCAGAAATCACGAGAAAAATTAAAGAAGCAGAAAGTTCAGGTATACAGAAGGAAGAATCCGAAACAACCTACCACTGATCAACCAAAACCCCCGCCTCTTGAGGTGCTGCTTCCTAGGACATCCAAGACTGGTAAGGTTAACCTTAACTTTGACTTTGAAGGGGATTTATCAAAGATGCATGTGAATGTTCCCCTAAGAGAAGCAATCAAGATCCCATCCATTAAAGAACGCTTTGATACTTTCTTTTCGGGATCAAATGAACCTATGGACCCGCCTATTATGTTATAGGCTGACCATTTCAGGGTCCAGTATGGTGAAAACCCTCCCTTCTTTCATGACTTTAACAATGAACAACAAATATCTTAACAATTGCATGCTAGATACAGGTGCTGGTGCTAACATGATGTCTCTTAAAGTCATGCAACAAATGGGCTTGAAGGTCACTAGGCCTTATAGGAATGTGTGTGGTTTTGAATCTAAAGAAATACCCACACATGGGGTGGTTGAAAATGTTGAAGTGCACTTAAAAGAATACCCTAAGAAAACAATCCACATTGACATTATAGTGGTTGATGTTCCAGATGTGTGGGGAATGTTGTTATCTAGGAAGTTTGGCGCAATGATAGGCGGTTCCCTTGAGATGGATCTCACGTTTTTACGATTACCTTTGAAAGAAGGAACGATGGGACGTCTACTTAATGTGCCAATAACTGGGGACCATGTGCAAGATATTGTTCATCCCGCCAAAAATGATAAAATGCAGGACGATATGATACAAACTCTTCAAAAATATTCTCCAGAAGACATGTCATTTGCAACGGAAGAAGACTTTGATCATATCGAATGGCCCAAGAAAGAAGAATACCAACAACTCCTAGATAAATTCAAGAACAAAGAAGTTGGGGCAATGAAGATATTAAAGAAGAAAAATGAGGATGACGTACAAATCCGCCCGTCCCAACAAGAAGTCTTTACAGCAAAAGCCCACCCACCTCCCTCAGTACAGTACACCAGGGTTGTCCAAGGAACAACCAAATACAAAGTCATAAAATATAAGGAGGGAGATATGGTATGGATGTGGGACACTCAGAAAGGAGAGCCAACTAATGTAAAGGGAAGCACACAGTCATGGCTCAGACCTTTCAAAGTTGGAATGGAATCAATCGATAACTCATACTATTTTCCCACTTTGGAAGGAAGACGACGCCCATTACCCATCAACGGGAACCTCCTCAAACCCCACCAAGGTGGTGGGACCTGACTCCACAGGTAAGTATAGGCAGGTAGGCATTTTCCGTGTATTATACCATTTGCATTTCATGATAGTTTGCTTCCTCACTTGCATATTGATTGTTTTGTTTCAGTTATATATACATATATATATATGCGGGGTGGCAATACCACCCCACCTTTGTTACTGATACCCTTTTCGAGTTGAGTAGGTCTACAGGTTATGCCAGAGATGCTGAGGTTCTCATGCACTCTACGGTGAGCACATGTCCCCGAGTTGGAGCCAGATGTTATCCCCGATTTCTAGGGATAACTAGGAGATCATGTCTCAAGGCACAGAGGTCCCAGACATGGAGTACTGAGAGCAGGATTGACATAAGCATGGCCTTGGAGGGCCCATCTTTCTTCTCCTTCATCAGACTTGTCTTTTCAGCAGCAACAACATCCATCACCTTCGGCTTGGACTTGTATCAGAGAAGACTCTTGCTCCATGAGGTAATTGGTCTAGGTGTCATGGTATGTGTCATTTTTTGATCATTATAACCTTTAGATATATGCATCTTACTCCTTTTATTTCTAACAACCGCTTGGATCTTACATTGACCCACTTGACCAAGGTTGGGGGGACTGACAGGGTGTCCTAGCAAGCTTGTGCCCATAGGTTTTGGTTTGCTACCAGGGGGTTTTCTGAAGAGCCATCGTCCGCTCCCATCATATCATCACTTTTACATCTTATCTCCCACTCATCTGCCCCATTCCCCTAGTCCGGGCATTAGGGGCTAAAGGCCTAGTAGGTAAAAGCAGTTGGTAAAAGATAAAAGCCATAAAAAAATGAAACCTAGAGATGCCTCGCCCAGGGATCCCCGAGAAGGCAATAAAAAGCCTCTCAGCAAGAAATAAGATGGACCCGAAGAAAAATAAAAGCAAGACCTAGCCAAGAGGATAGGGGGTCTCATCACGAGCTAGCCTATTATGTTCATGGGTACCTAGCAGTATGACATTTCCATTATCTGGTTACCACGCCAGGATAGTGACCTTTGGTTGCATGGCCAAGGGAAAGGGGGTCTCATCACGAGCCAGCCTTATCATCTCTGTGAAAGTGCTTGTGGGTAACACTATCAACTCTGGTCACCACACCAAGGCAGTGTCCTCTAGTTAGTCCTTGAAATAAAAAGAAGAAATCAAATAAATAAAAGAAAAGAATAAAGGCAATAAAGGGCATGGAAAGAATTGCATCCGTGACGGGTACAACTCGCCTTCTACAAAGGCACCCACAGGTAATATCATGCATCCCTGTCTTTCACTCTACCCGTATGTCTGGACATCCCTTGACCACATCACCTCGTTTTACATGGTTTGGATTATACCCCTTGGAGACTTTCCTTTCCTTATAGATGCTAGCCCAATAGGGTGTTTTGTCATTTTCTTCGGCTTTGTATTGTAGGTCTTTGTAATATCTTTGAGCTATTGAACGATATATCAGGGTTTTTATGCATATGTTTGATGACATTAATGATGAAACATGATTAACATTGCTATGATCCTTGTGACTAATGAGCCCATGGAGGGCGAAGTTTTTGATGTGCAGGGCCATGCTCGATGGACAGGTACTAGTTGGACCGGTACACATGGGGAGATGATTAGTCTGGACCTCCATGGGGCTGGAGAGCCCATCAGATGGTTGCTGGGACCCCATCAGGGGCAGAGACAAGACAATGCTTGATTGATCTTTTGCACATGAGGAGAAGAAGGGCGTTTGATCCAGGACACTTTGGCTGAGCCTAACCAAAGGGGGTTGACCCACTTCAGGTGGAACGTCTCCCTTAGATGGCCCAGGACGTCACCTAGGGGCTACTGACGTCACCTTCAGCATATGGCAGTTTGACAGGGAAGTTGGCACGTGTGGCAGGGTTTGGAGGCCTAAAAAGGGCCAATGTTTTGTCATTTGTGTTGCATTTTTCCCTAAAAAGGGCCAACGTCTCCCTTAGGAGGGCTTGACGTCTTGCTTATGCTCGTTTAGGGATTTGATTTAACAGTTTAATGTAAAAACAATATGCTTTTTGGTTTGCAGCCTTGTTGGCTATTTTAATGACCCAAATTTAATTATAGGTCATGATACACTATATATTGAGGATGTTTTCCCCTCATTTGGATATAACACACAACTCACTCTCTTGTGAGGTCTGATTTTTTGCGCCCTACTTGGGTATTTGGTCTTTTAAAGTGAGACACACTTGTTGATGGAAGGATTTTCTTGGCATGTTTGGCATTTCTCTTGAAGGAAGGTTTACAACTAGGGTTTTCATATGCTTCTCATCATGATATGTAAGTGTTTTTCTTGCAAAACTTCTTGATTGAATGGTTGTAGGTTTATATTCTTTCATTTACTTATAAATTTGCTGATTTAAAACCCTAGGTGACAAGCACACAAGTAGGTCCTTGTTTCATGTCCCCTTAGAGAGAAATTTTCAGCCATTGAAGAAGGAAGAAAGAGCCTAGCCTTTGCTACACTCTTCTCACTTCTTCCCTTAAGCTAGCTTTGATTTTTAAAGGTTAAGAAGGGGGTGACGTCCCAGGCCTAGGTTATCTACACCTAGGGCTGTCCATATTCTAGGGTTTTAGTGATAGGGCCTTGCCATTGCAACACTCTCCCTCACCTGATCCTCTTGTTTTAACTCTTCTCATATGCTAGCCGTTTTTCCAAGTTTGACCTAAGGAAGGAGGAAAGAGCACGAGGCCTTGCTTAAGCAACATCGGAGTGAGCCTCTTTCCCCTAGGGTTTTGATTCTAGGGCCCTTCCATTGCAGCACTCTAGAACCCTTCCCTCTTGTCCTTAGCCTTCATCCCTTCAACTTTGCATCTTATCCTTAATTGACTCCATCTACCCTTAGGCACTGATCTTAGACACACAATGTTGAAGTGATAAGTGCTCAAACCAACTCTCAAAACTTCAAATTTGAAACCCTAACTAACTAGCTAACCTTAACTAGGTTGACGTCACACTTGGTTATTCCATCTTGATGCAACAACTTTTGATGATAAGCAATTAGATGATGATTGAAAGCATTTATTGAGTAAAAGATTGATTAGATACATTGTTGATTACATCATCTTAATAGTTATTGATGAATTGATACTTCTCCATTGCTATATTGATAAAACATTGATCTCATTAATATCTGTTGTTTCACATTGCTTATATATTGATGTCAAATTTTCATGAAGTACTAACCCACTGAATTATAGCCTGCATATATTCTTTTGCTATTATCTTGTTCCAGGCAGGTGTTCTCATCTGGGCATACACTTCATTTATTGGCTGATTAGCTAGACTATCTGACCTTGGTGGTAACCTGTGAGGAGGGACTTTAACCTTGACCTTTATATCTTTGCCTCTTCAAAACCCCAGGTTACCAGGGACGTCTCCCTTGGGCTAACCTCCCTAAATAGAAATAACCTCCCCATTGAGGTGACATTGGGTGGGGAAGGTTCCTGTTACGCTAGTTTGGCCTCTATCCTTTATTCATTTGACCTAGCTACAAACTGTGCGATAACAAGTCAAATTTGATTGATACGAGGGTTTGTTACGAGAAAAAAAAACCTTTTATCATTTGAAGTCATATACCCTATTTTAACAAAAAACAATAGTCAAGACCATTATAAAAATTGTATATCGCATAAAATATCATTTTATGACTTTAAGAAAAATCTTTAATATCTATATCTGAATCTCATTTTTTCAAAGACCTCATGGATATTAAGAAAAAGTGAAAAACCTCCTACTGTTACTTCCTAAGTTACCATAATGGATTTCTATCTCTAAGCAAGCCAATTGAACAACTACTAAATTTTAGAGAGAAAAAATTATAATAAAAACTAAAGTAAAAATAAATAAAATTTATATATTTAATATAAATTAAATAAATCTGAATGATTTTGCTATGTTCAAAACAAAAAATAAATCATATAACAGATGAATAAAAAAATACCAGTGATGAGAGAATCAATTACAAAATGTATGTGCAAACAAATAACGAATCCTAATAACAGTCTCAATAGCAATATTCACTATTTTTCTTTAAACAACACAATTGTATGAGTCATCTAATAAAAATCCAAAAAGCACCCAACACATACCAATATGCTCTCATCATTCCGGGAAAGTATTTAAAAATGGGTATTGCTGAACCATAAATAAATGTTACAATTACTTTTTAAGAAAACGTCATAAACTATGCGCATAAAACCTTTGTGATGGATTTCTTGAAAAATATTAACATTACAACACAAACAATACAGACTGTTGTAATATGCATATATATTTTGGTTGGGAGAATTAAATCTTGAAGATACAACCAAACCCTTCAACATGACCAGATTATCCGAATTGCAAGTTTCTCCTCTTTTACCTTTTTCACTTCACTCTATCATTTTCGACTCATGTTCTCTAATAGAACTTTATTTCTAAGAAGAGCCGGAACATAAACAAGTGTTGCAATTACTTTTTGAGTAAATTTAATAAACTATGGGGCATAAAGCCTTATGGGTTGATTACATGAAAATGTTCAACCTTCAATTTTCTTATGTAGACTACAAGAAATTATAAGTACAAAAACAACAAAGACTGCAACATTGTTTACAATTTTTGGTTGGGATATTCAAAACTGGAAGGATCAACCAAACCCTCCAACACAACTAGCTTATCCAAAAGTGCATATTTCTCCTTTTCTAGGCTTTTCACTTCACTGTCAGTGTTTTTCAACTCATATTCTAGATTGGAGCTGTCTTCCTCTAAAATCAAGTACGTATGAGATAATTTAGTGAGCTGTGAATATTTTGGAAGACCATTTGAAGGAGATCCAGGGTTGTCGAATCTTTTTGGATAATTCCCACTCTTTTGTCTCTCTTTTGATATTTTGGGTACATTTAGTGGTTCTTCTTGTCCAATTTCATTTTGTGCTTGAATTTGGGCTCCATAAGTTGTTTGAGCCAATATTTTACTTGTTTGCATCTTGAACTTTGATACATGGTCATGTTCCTCTCATTGTCTAATTCCATAGTATTCTTGAAATTGAGCTATACAAGTTCCAACCGATATTTTGTTTTTGGAGCCTTGAGCTTCAGTATGCCACCATGTGCTTCTTGATGTCCATTTTCACTGTGTACTTGAAATTGGGTTAGAGAGGTTGCTTGATTCAATACTTTCCTTTTTTTCACAAACTTTGATACATCCATGTGTACTTCTTGCTGTCCAATATTGTTGTGTTCTTGAAGCTGGGTTATTGAAGTTGTTGGAGCCAATAGATTCCTTTTTAGCATCATGAACTTTGAGACATCATCAAGTGCTTCTTGTTGCCCAATTTCACTGTGTTCTTGAAACTAGAGTACTACAATTGTTGGAACCAAGAAATTTGTTTTTGGCACCTTGAATTTTGACACATAAGCATGTGCTTCTTGCTGTCCAATCTCACAGTGTCCTTGAAATTGGACTACATGAGTTTTTTGAGCCAAATTTTTTCCTAATTGCAACTTGGATTTTGATACATCATCTTGTGCTTCTTTTAGTCCAAGCTCATTGTGTTCTTGAAAATTGGCTATAGTTCTTTGAGCCAATAGTTTCATTACCTTCATTTGGGGTACATCGTCATCTCTGTACAAATTTTGGTCTTTCATTTTCAATTTGATGTAGAACCTGATGCTACTAGATCAATAAAAAAGATAAACAGATTAGACAAACCATACAAAACATAAACTCCAATATTCTCTATATATATCTTTGAAAAAATATTTGTTGCCTTTACCTGTTGCAAACATCAGTTGAAAGAAACTCTGAGTTTGGTAAAAATTGTACAATAATGATTATTTAGCACTGCTAGAATAAATGTCAATGTAATTTAATAAACATATCTACAAATTTTAACTTTTTAGTATGTTATGTTGAAGAACTTTGTGAAATTTATTTCAAAGTATTAGTAAGTAAGTAAATCACTATAATCTCCCAAACTATTTACAAAGCGTAATAAACATAATGTTCTACTTTATGAGTTTATAAAGCTAAAAAGGAAGAAATTATTGAAAACTCAATAAATAAATTAGTTATCAAAGAATCAACCAAAATACCCTAAAACCTCATTAGTTCATTTCCGATAATAAGCACAATTTCAACTTTATTGACAATGTCAAATTCTCATATTCATTTTCTAACAAATATATCAAAGAGGATGAATAACAATCATCCTCTAGCAGGATATTTAAGGAGGATGGATTAACAATCATTCTATAGCCGGGCATCCAAAGAGGATGAATAATATTGAATAATATCAAGACATTTGTTTTCCATTTACAATGGATGAATGCAAAGCAATAAGGAAAAATAGAAAAAATAACATGATTTTTTTAAGCTTTGACATATTTTCAACTATGCTATATTCATGGCAGAAGGAAAATTGTAATTAAAACTGATTTCATTGTTTTCTATAGCCCTGTATCCAAAGAGGATGGCTATCCAAAGAGGATGAGGATGAAGAATATCAAGGCATTTGTTTTCCATTTACAATGGATGAATGCAAAGCAAGGAAAAATGGGAAAAAATAACATGATTTTTTTAAGCTTTAGCATATTTTCAACTATGATATATTCATGGTAGAAGGAAAACAATTGTAATTAAAACTGATTTTATTGTTTTCTATAGCCCGGTATCCAAAGAGGATGAACAATATCAAGGCATTTGTTTTCCATTTACAATGGATTAATGCACAACAACAAAGAAAAATGGGAAAAAATAACATGATTTTTTTAAGCTTTGACATCTTTTCAACTATGCCATATTCATGGCAAAAGGAAAACAATTATAATTAAAACTGATTTCATTGTTTTAAAAAAACTGAATGCATAACCTTTAAATCTAACAGAAAAGTTGCACCCACAAAATTCAGTATGCAATAAGAATATATCATAAACCAGAAACCCTGACCATGACAAGAATAGCACAATCCCAAATCACCATGGCAAGAATAGCACAATCCCAAGTCCACAAGAATTGCAATTTTGGAACCAGACATAACTCTCTTAACCATACACAAAAAGAATATATATGAACTCACAGGCAAGACACCAACCTTTGGCATAGAACTGGATACCATTTGACTGACATGGTTATGATTGATGTACAGAAACTGAATTCCAAAGTATTTGGTAAAGTTACTTAATCACCTTAAAACTGAGTGCTAGTGAGATCGTATATAACAGAAAGCTTCTCCAAGCTCGAAAAAAAACATAAACGTAAATTTGCTGGATAAAAAAATTTCAATAATTGAAGAAGAGAAGGGTGTTGAGAAGAATTACCAGAGAAAATAAACCTGTGACTCTTTTTCTCCTTTTGCAGAAGAATGAATGACGTTGTGTGTTGAGTGAGCTTATATATAATGTACGTCGATTTTTGTGGGGCATTGACAGTGGGGATACAATTATTTTATTCTAAAAACGACCTTTCACAGACCCCTTTCAATAAAAAATCCCACCGTAATTAGCTTGAAAAGTGATCCAGAACCAATTACTCCAGTCCAGTTCTGTTCTTATGGATGCCAGGTAAAAAATGAATGGAAAAATAATGGTCCACATGATTATTTAATGTAACAATTGGAGTTTCGAAC
>ML776921.1:783726-801438 GCA_009831015.1 Picea engelmannii | reverse complement strand
TAAACCTAGGGCGTAAACTAAAACCCTCCTAGGTGTTAATTAAAGTCTTCTAAAAAGTAAAGGGGGTAAAGTAATGAGGGAATTAAACTAAGTGAAAACCATGGCTTGTAAAAGATAAAGAAGAATTAAAATTTATTAAAGTGGGGGAGTATTAAAAGCTAGGAATTTATAAATATATTGAAAAGATTAAAAATTGCATTTATCTTTTGGGTTCAAAAATAAAAATAACAAGAGAGAATTAAATAATAAAATTAAAGAAACTTAAGGAGTAATTTAAAGAGAGATTGAGTAATTTAAGGAGTAAATTAAGGAGTAATTTAAGGAGTGATTAAGGAGTAATTTAAGGAGTAATTAAGGAGTAATTAAGGAGTAATTTAAGGAGTAAATTAAGGAGCGATTTTGGGGGAGTGAGGGAATTGAGTCCTTTAATAATTAAAGAGAAATTAATTTTTGGAGAACGATAGGGATGAGCGACACTTGGACGACAGAGAATGATTTGAGGTTAGTCATTAAAAATTAATTAATTAAAGATTTAAGAAAGAAGGTGGGTTTCAAATTCTATATAAGAAGGGGAAAGGAAGAAAGAAAGGGGGAACGGTCAGCGTAATGTTACGCTGCCGAGTTGTGGCTTGACGGGTTGCTTGTGTGGAGTTGGGTTTATCTCAGCTGTGTTGGAGTGGTAGCTCAGCCGTGGAGGCGAGCTGAGACGCTAGTCTATCTCTGGTTCTTGTGTGGCCCCTTTGCGGCTCGGGGGGCTAAGGGGAAAGCAAAGTACCCCTAGCGTTTGGCTGGGAGGTACCGGTGAGATTTCTGCGGTCGGCGAGCGGAAGCGGCAAGGAGAGCGGACGCGGCACGGAGCGCGGGACGTCTTCCGAAGCGGGCGAGTGGCAAAGGTATGATTTTAATTCTGGCAAAATTTTTTAGAATGGTTAGTGTTAATTTACTTCTGGCGATTCGTCTTGTAAATGGTTAATGAAAAAAAAAGGGGATTTGTTTATCTCTGGAATACCTCCATTAATTCATTTTACCTCTGGCAAATTGTTTATCATCTGGCAAATCATTTTAACCTGGCATTCAATGTATCTTTTGTCAATTTGTCATCTTCTGGCAATGCATTTGGGGCGTTTTGGTCTGCGTTTTAAAAGGTTAATGAGTTGCGTTTTTCGTTTTGTTTTGGGTGTTCTTGCCACTATGTATTGGGCGTTTTAGCCATTGTTATAGTGGGTGTTTTTGTTTTACACCGCGAGCGTTCTCGTTTATCTAATGGGCGTTTGCATTGTTTATGGGCTCTTTGTTATTACATGGCTAAAGATTTCACAACGGACTGCAAATTGATGCAGTGGCCTTTTTGTTTGGGATAGTGGGCATTTTGTTTTACACAGTGAGCCATTCTTGCTGGGCATTTTTGGTTTTACACGTGGAGCAATTCCTCTAATGAGCGTTTTCTATATATACCGTGGGCATTGGTTTTAATGGGCGGTTCTCCCCTTGCGATCTGTTATTGTTGGGCGTTCCACTTCTGTTGATATATTTAAGAGCTGTGTGGGTTTTACCGTATGCATGGGTGTTTTTACAGCGTGAGAGTTTCTTTTGCAGTGTGGGCATATTTTTGGGCGTTTCTATTGTGCACTATGAGAAATTCATCCATTGGGCAATTTTATATTACACAACGAGCTTTCTCATTTATTCCTGGGCAATTTCGTTTTTCTTGTTGACTGTAGGCATCTATTTGATCCACGTTTTAATGATTTAAATGGTTTGCATTTTACTGACACGCTTGGGCATTTGAATGATGCGCTTGTTAAGGATTGGGCGTCTGTTTTGATGTGCGTTTTTACTTATTTCTTGGTCTGCGTTGATCCTGGGTTCATCCAGAACGGGCGTGCATTGGGCTGAGCGATTTATATATGCCTGTTTTAATTTGAGCACAAAATAATTTAAATCCTGGTTTCAATTTGAAAGTAAAGTTAAGCACGGATTTTCTAACATAAATTCTTGCATTCTGTCATTTCTGAAAGGAATCGAAGGAATTTATGTGATAAAGCTCTCGCATTCTGTCATTCCGTGAAGTATCTTAAATTTATATGCGTCAGACTAATTTAGCTTAAACTAATTCCAGTTTCAATTTGAATTTAAAGCAATGCCAGAAATTTCTGCCATAAATTTGTTGCATTCAGCCTTTTGAGTAAAAAAATATTTCTGATATAAAGCTATTGCATTCTGTCATTCCATAAGGTGTTGTAATTTATATGCCTACAAGATAATTTATCCTGAAAGAGATTGTATTCTAAATATATTTGAAAGTAATGAAATACAAGAAATTTGAGAGAAAAGAATGGAAGAAAGTTCTGTAATAAGGCCCTTGCCTTACTGCCATTCTGTGAACGTCGTAAATTTAAATGCTTACGGAGAATTTAGTTTTTGCCCTTTTTAAATTATTGTCATTTAAGAAGTTATTATTGTAGATTGTCCTTTTTAATTATGATGTATGTCATTATAATTCTATTGATGTCACCTAAATTTAGGAGGTAATCTATATATTGGCTTCCTTAAATTAATTGTTATCTTTACTTGTCATCATTGTAATACAGATAGTGGGCATTTCAATTAGTGCCCCTTTTAGTTATTGTCATTTAAATTTTATCATATTATGATGGAGTTGCCCTTCTTAATTTTGATGTAAAACGTTGTGTTCGAATTGATTCCACCTACACCTATGATGCAATTCTAGAAATTGACACCTTAATCAAGTGCTAACCTTAATTATCTTCATTTGAATACTAATAGTTGTCATTCCCATTTATGGCCCATTTTACTATTAGCACTTTAGATGTTATTATTTTCCAGATTGCCACCTTTAGTTATGATGTATTTGTAAATTCCAATTGAGGAATACCTATAAGTATGAGGTTATTTTTAATGCATTGCTAGTGAACTATATGATCATGGACGACATCGCATTGTGAGTTCCTCATGTTAATTGAATGTTTTTATCTTGAAAAGGTTATTAGAATTTTGGTGGTTGTAGCATACAAGAGGTATTGTAATGGTAAGATCATAGTCCAGATATGCGATATAGATGAATGATGGTTAATAATATATGACAGTGGTAAGGTGATTTTGTTAATAACATATGTGACGCCATGACCTAGATTTACGTACAAAATTACGCGGAGTTAGTAAATGAGGGTTGTTGATTTATTTGATTAATGTTGAACTTGGGTGTTCGTTGTCAGAGTCCTTGTCACGCGCCTTCCGTAAGGGGCGCAATTTTTCTTCTTATTTATGTTGTACTTGATGGTGGTCAGTTTACTTTGTCGCTAAATGTTGGCGTCGTGCACCTTATGCCTATGATCGTATATTGCTTGCTGTTACTCGTCGTGTGCCTTTAAGTCTTCTTGTGATGAACATCGTGGTTACGTCTTGTTGATTTTCAAGGGGCGACAAGAGTCAAGTGTGTTGTTACTTCTACACGCGCGCACCCACTTTAAACACAAAAACAAATTTTTTTTTTTTGCACCTGTTACTGGAATGGTTGTCGTAACGAGGAAGGTCGTTACATATGGTATCAAAGCCGGTTCGACCCGTGACTTGGGGTTCGCTACGGCTTTCGTTGACATGAGTGGTCTTTATTATACTGTTGCTGATTGAGTAGATTGTGTGCGTGCATGGTAATCATGGTTAGAGGACGCCGCGGAGGCAGACGACAGGGTGCTAGGGGAGGAGGCGCGACGCCTCCAGCAGCATCCACGCCTGAGGGGTCTAACCCCAAGGAGGCGAGCAGGTGCTCGGACAGGAACATATAGCAGTTGGTGATGTTATTGGGATGACGAGATCCTTTCAGCGCATGTCCGAGGCTCTGATCAGCCATTTGGACAGAGACAAGGCCAGGGCGCCGGCACCCCCTGAGGTTCTGCTGCGCGCACCGGCCGTCACAGGTAGCGTTCACCATGAATTCGAGAAGGAAATTTTTTCGAGTTCTTTGGCGCCCCGGACGGCGCAGCCGCTGAAGCATGGTTGGAGAATATGGCGATGTGCTTCACACTTCACGAATATACCTCCAACATGAAGGTCTGCATGGCGGTCTTTCAACTGAAGGGGAGCGCTCTTCTATAGTGGAAGACGCTCCTACCGCAACTGAACATGGCCGTCAAAGACGTGTCATGGGAACTGATCGAGGAACGGTTCCGAGAGAGGTATCTCTCAGAGGAATTCATTGAGCGCCAGCTCAATGAGTTCAACGCATTACGACAGGGAGGTCGTACGGTTCCCGAGTACGAGGCACGTTTTATGGAGCTTCTCCGGTATGCTCCGCATCTGAACACTGAGAAGCTCAAGGTCAACAGGTTCGTGTTGGCCTTAATGGAAGCCTGCATGCTAAGGTTAGGATCCTGATGCCTCGAACCTTGCACGACGCTGTCCAAAAGGCCCTCATAGCAGAGGAGGAGCTTAGTCGATGATGAAGGACAGAGACGTGTGATGAAGGACGTAACCAGGGAGTATCCTTGAGGTTCGTCTCTTCCTTACAGTTACGGAAGAGTATGCGCAAGGGATGCAAACTTTATGTGATCCTTGTGCTAAACGAAAAGGGAGTAGCAGAAGGTCTAGAACACCTTCCGGTGGTGAAGGAGTTTACGGACGTATTTCCAGAGGAGTGGCCTGGGATGCCGCCAGAAAGAGAATTGGAGTTTACTATAGATCTGGAACCGGGGATTGAACCGATAGCAAGAACTCCTTATCGGATGTCGACCCCGGAGTTGCAAGAGTTAAAAATGCAAATGAGGTAATGAGTCCGGGTATCATGGTATGTGTCACTCTAATCCTCAAAACCTTTGAATATGCGAATTTAGTTCTTTTCGTTTCTAACAGGTGCTTGGATCTTATACTTATCCACTTGACCATGTCTGGGGGGAATGACAGTATGCCCTAGTAATATTGTGCGCATAGGTTTTGAGTTGCCACTATGGGATTCATGAAGAGTCATCATCTGCTCCCATCATACTTACCATTTTCCATCTTACTCTTGCTCATCCATCCCATTACATTGGTCTGGGCATTGGGTTGGTCAATCATTAAGGGTTGCACCTCACCTTGTGGGAAGAATGGGCTAAAGTCCTAGAAGGTAAAAGCATTGGAAAAATATAAAATCCTAAAAATAAAACCTCAAGATGCTTCGTCCAGGGATCCATGAGAAAGCAATAAAAATATTTTCAGCAAGAAACAAGAGGGACCCATAAAAAATATTAATAAAACAAGACCTAGTCATAGGATAAGGGGTCTCATCATGATCCAACCTATTAGTTCCATGGAAATCTAGCGGTATGACACTACTAGCAGCTGGTTACCACACCAGAGTAGTGGCTCTTGGTGGCATAGCCAAGAGAAAGGGGATCTCATCACGAGCCAACCTTCTCATTTCCGTGAAAGTAATTGTGCGTAACATTGCCACCACTGGTCACCACGCCAGGACAGTGCCCCCTGATTAGCTTCTTGAAAGAAAAAACAATAAAGAATAAAGATAAAAGGCATGAATGGGATTGGAAACATTTGCATCCAAGATAGGTGCAGTTCGCCTTCTACAAAGGCACCCACAGGTAAGCCATGCATTTATCACTGCACCCCTTGTCAGGACATCCCTTATCCACCTCATCCATTAACATGACTTGGATTTGATTTCTTCCGAAAACATCCCACATCCAGTGGACACTAGCCCAATAGGAAAGCTTGCCACTTCCTCCAAACTTGCCTTGCAAATTTGTATAATGTCTTTGAGCACTTGACTGAGTAGAAAGAGTTTTATGCACATGTTTAATAAAATTGATGATTAGATGTGATTGACATTGCTATGATCCCTGTGACTTATGAGCCCATGGAGGACGTATCTGTTGATGTGCAAGATCATACCAGACAAACAGGTACCACATTGGACATGTACACATGGGGAGATGATTAGCTCAGACCTCCATGGGGATGGAAGCCCATCAGATGGATGTTGAGACCCCAGCAGGGGGCAGAGACAGATCAGAGGGTTTGCACCGGAGAGGAGCATGGCGTTCCACCAGAGGCAACCTGACAGAGCCTTACCCAGGGGGGTTGTGCCCTCTCCAATGGGACGTTGGCCTTGGAAGGCTCATGACGTCACCTAGGATGCCTATGATGTCATTCAACATTTATGGACATTTGGGGTGGCATTTATGGTAGTTGTGGCACGTGTGGGAGCTTGGAGAAGCCGAAGGAGGGCTAACGTTTTTCTCCAGGGGGCCAATGCTTCCCTAAAAAGGGCTAACATCACTCTAGAAAGGGCATGACGTCTTTACTTTTTCTTGATTAGGGTTTCATTATGACATTTTAATGTAAAAAAATATTATTATGTATTTTTGGCCTTGTCGGCCTTTTGGTGACCTAAATTTTAATAAGGTAATTGCTATTGTATAAATAAAGAGCTAAAACTCTCTTATTGATCATCATATTTCACTCACACTTGTGTGAGGTCTGAAATTTGCTCCCTCCTTTAGGGTTTTTGGCTGAAATTATGATGCACACTTGTTGAAGGAGGCTCTTTCTTGGTTATTTTCTACATTTTCTTGGTGGAAGGTTTACAACTAGGGCTTGAATTAATGAATGGTTGATGGATGTAAGTGAATTTCTACAATCTTTCTTTCCTTGAATGTTTATGGTATCTTTTACTTTAATTTTAATGAAATTTTCTGGATTAAACGCTAGGGAATGAGCACCTGTTGGTGTCCTTATTTCATGTCCCTACCAAGTTATGCTAAGAGCCATTTTAAATTTGCTAAAGATAGATGTTAGAGCCTTTCCATAACAACACTCTACCTTTTACTCTTCTAGCCTAGATGTTTCATCTTTTCCCTTTGAGCTAAAGAAGGAGGAAGACACACTAAGGCCTAGGGTTTCTAAACCTTAGTGAGCCATCTTCCCCTAGGGTTGATAGGTTGAAGCCTTGCCTTAGCAACAATTCAACCATCATATCCCTCTTTTCCTTGGCCCTATCACTATCATTTCGACCCTTAAACATTTTCAACCAGTTTGACTCCATTTTCCCTAATAGCGCACTGATCTAAGACCTTATACTTGAGTGCTTTTGATCACAACTTCCAAACACTCTTGAAAAACCTTTAACTCCTTCTAACCTTAACTTAGACTAACACTTACTAACCCTATTTCTGCCATCATCTACCTATGTTATGACCATATCCATGCAATATTTATTGTGTCTTTAAAGCAATTGAAATATTGGCTAAATTGTTGCTTCTAGTATTGATGTTGTTACATTGATGATAAATTGCCATTGATCATTGTGAAGATTCTTTAGCATTTATTGTGAAGTGATACATCGTAATCATTTCTATTGTAAATCATTGATTTGCTTCATCACTATTGTTGTTCAATTTATTTACATAAGAAAGTCCTTGATTATATGAAGTACTAACCAAGCAAGTGATCTTGCAGATATATAGTTTTCTTGTTGCTTTGTCTCAGACAGGTACACATTTGGTTATCATTTGTACTTCCAGTTATCTTTATCTTTATTTGCTAATTAGCCAGACTTTCTGATCGGTGGTGAATTATGAGGGGGATAAATTCTACTTATCCATAAGCCTTTTCCTTCTCAAAACCCCAGGTTATCGGGGATGTCTCCCCTGGGCCTACCACCCTAAACATAAAGATCTATCCTATTGAGGTGACAGTGGTAGGATAGTCTCAGTTTTTCCAGTTTGCCTTTCTTTCATCCATCCTTTACTTCAACTAGAAACTACGTGATAACAAGGCCTTATCCATGACCCTTGATATTTGTAAACTTCATTTATCCCCCCCTTTCTTCCCCCCACCAAACCATGATCAAGGCCTCAAGAACCATTCATTGTGTGTAAATCCTAGTAATTGTTACAACATTAATATCTCTAATTTTTGAACATATAGTGCCCTATTATATTCTCTTTCAAGTGTTATGTTGATACCCAAAATGGTTTTTAGGCACCAAATTGCAAAACACTCTTGAGGGGATAATTGAAAGGAAGGTGGTAATGATATCCAAGTGTTTTAAGCCCCTAGATTAGTTGTATAAGAACAAAGGTTCACAAGGATTACTATTCTACCTTAGACTCGAGAGGTTGTGGTTTGCATCACTATGCACCCATCGCTGCCACCACCAAAGACATGAGAGGATGGGGCTCAAGGTCGGGCTTATACTGCTCAACCTAGGGTTATCTCCTCTTCTCTGAAGTTCCAAATGTTCCCCCTAATCCTGCTGTCTATAAACATATTTGGCATTTTAAAAGCCTACCTGAAGTTGACATTTTCGTGTGGACTCTTGTTCATGGTAGCATCCTTTCAAGTGATAATATTGAAAAAAAAGGCTTTGCTAGTCCCTATTGGTGCCCTCTCTATCGCTCTCATAAAGGCACATCAGAGCATCTCTTCCTGAATTTCCCATTCGCTAAGGAAGTCTGGGCTCTGGAGCTTGAACCTTGGTCAAGAAAGATAATCTTGCCAGGATCTCTGGCCTCCCTTTTTAGCTCTTGAGATCTATATTTTCCCCACTCCCCGTCTCAAAATCCTAATCTCAAATACTACTGGTTAACTCTTCCCGAAATTATTGTGTGGAAAATTTGGTTGGAACGTAACGCTCGTATATTCAAAGATTCCTCCTCGTCTACTTCTCAAGTAGTAGTTAAATCCCAAGTCCTCTTGCGCGAATGTATTCAAACTCTATCCTTGCCAAAAAATAAGGTTCCGCTTCTTCTAGAGGAGGAAAAATGGCTAAAATCATTCCAGTTCCTTGAAGACTTTGGTTCCATTTCAATCTCCCCTTCTTGAAGACTAGGAGATTATATTGGACCTGCCCCAGTTTGATAAGTGGAGAAGAGATCGAAAAATGTACACCCTCTTTTTGACACAACCTCGAAAGTTAATCTAGGGGCAGCTAGAGGGGGAGGCATTATCTATAATCCCGGGGGAACTGTTGAAATTCATTACTCCTAGAGCATTGGTAACGATACAAATAACATGGAAGGAGCTCATGCGCTCTGGAAAGGTTTGGTGCAAATGAAATCTCAAGGAATCACATAAGTAATGGTATTTGGAGACTCACGTCTTCTCATCCAAGCTATGATCACTATGCCCAAAAGTAGTAACTTGAAGCTGACCAATATGGCAAAGAGAATTCATCTTCTCTCCCACTCCTTTCAAAAGATCGAGTTTTTCCACATCCTCAGATCTCTCAACTCAGAAGCTGATAGAGAATCCAATAAGGCAACCCTTCGCAAAAGGGGAGATATTCTTGTCAACAATGAGGTTCGGAAAGTCCTCCTCCCCTAAGGCCCACTCTTTCTTTCCAGAGGATGCGGCTCCGAGGTTCAAAGAATGTTCCCTGCCTATGTGTCTTAATCTCTAAGCAGATTGTTTTTAGTTTAGAGATTTAATTTGTTGTTTAAGACTAGTTATGCATATTTCTTCCCCGTCTAAGGAATCTCGGGGATACACTACTCTTATTAGGATTCAAGCTCTTTGAAGCAGATGTTTGTTGGCCCTGTTCCAGTGGTTCTACCACTGTTTCTCTAATATAATACATAATCACTTCTGTCAATTTGTTTTTTGGGTATGTCAGTTAATAATAAGTTGATGTTGTTCAAGTGAGCTATCAACTTAAGGAGAGGCCTATACAATACTAATAAGAAATGCATTTATGACTGTAAGAACATATTAATGACTGTAAGAGGTTTTAGATATTTTAATTCACTTGGATTACGGCTATTAGGAGTTGCACCCCCACCGAAGTCATAAGTCCCACTCAACATCCCATTATTAACGTAAAATACTTGTGGTTAACTGATATACTTCCTTTTTTCTTGGGGGATTCATCTTTTCCACGTGCACGACTTCTTAGATCTTGAAAAACTTCGGTGGGAATGGGGATTCAAGGAACAAATGCTCAAATATAATGAAATCCATTGTTGAGTCCAAACTCATGGCACAATTGTCAAGATCTAGGAATAAGAAATATAGATCGACAAGTACAAGAGCATTATCATCAATGTCTGAGGGATTCAACTCATGAAAAAAATTCTCACTGGATGACTCCGCGTTGTAGCTCGAAACAATACTTGGCTCCATGGAGGAGAGGAAATCCTGACTAGCCCATTTCATCTCGAAAATACCTGAGTTCTAGAATTATAGACCTCACTAATCCTTCCATTCCATGCTCACTAAGAAAGAAAAGGGCAAGGAAGTGCATCCGCCTGCCTAAAGGTTTAGTTTCAAAATGGAGGAATAACATTTTTGTGTGCTACAGGAAGGAAGGACTCGTACTTTTCTCCAATATATGGGCCAAAAGTGATCTAGCTGGATATTCAATTAACCATTAACACTATATGCGCACTAGGAGTTTCACACTACTTAAATTTTTTTTAATTAGTTATATTTACTCCTCCAACAAACCTTGTCCAGTGGGTGACCTAGGTAGGTTACACACTATGTCTATAGTAAATTATGTACCTAGAATTTATGATGGGTATGCTATGGAGTGGAACTTCGATTTGGCGATATTTGATGACGATAAATGTTGACATGTGGATTTTGTATGCACATGTCAAATACGTCTAAAAATGAAAAAAACATCCGGTGGGACATCAAATTCCAGGCCTGGTCCTTACATGTAGTGCACGTGTATTGAATATGCACACATTAATTCCACATCGTCCTTAATTCAATATGGGGTAATGGCACCTTGCTTTCAAGGGAATTTATGATACATGCATGCATCAATTATCCTTATGGATAGTATTTATGATCTTCATGAATATGTCATTATGGTTTTTTCTTTCATATTATTTTAAAATTAGAAGTTATTAATTTTTTATCCATCAACTTTTAGATAGAGGATTTTTTTCTAAGAAATACCCCCCAAACCCTAATACTAATTCCATGTCATATGATATTAGTTAATAAAAATGCTTTAAAATTCAAAAGAGGTGCATGTGGAAGACAATTTTTTATTATATAAATTGGAGATTGATGGTATTTTTTAATAATATAATTTGTCTTCCATAAGCACGGCTGCCCAAAATTGTCTTGGATATCGAGAGTGGAATTAATATAGTCCATCTCCAATATTTGTAATAAATGGGATATAGTGTATTCAGGGGATATTAATGCATTATCACTTTTCATTACTAACTTATATATATATATATATATATATATATATATATATATATATATATATATATATATATATATATATATATATATATATATATATATATATATATATATTTTGAGTGTTTTCAATTTATTTCATAGTAGATCAATATGTATAATAATTCCTAGGAAATCCTATAATATTCATTATGAAAGTGGTATAATCTTTATATTTTTAGTTCAAAATCATGTATATGATAATAGTGTAATTTCTAGATTTTTGGTTTTAAATTATGTCTTTATTACGAGAAATGAAATAGCAAATTTTTAACTTAAAAAATATTTAATATATATATTTTTTCATTTTAAAGGCTTCATTAGATGTAATCCATGGGCAAAATACTAAGAGTTACTAAAACCATGGGCCCAAAACTCACTTGTTTACTTAAAATAGATTTGACTCTTTTACCTAGTAAAGTTTATCTTAACATATATATCATAATTTTTCTTCAATCACAATGAATTATGATATGTTTTATTGCATCTCTCTCTCTCTCTCTATATATATATTCAATGGCGATTTTAAAAATTATATAATATTTAATCTACATTTTTTTTCAATCCTATGTAATTTTGAGTATGTGTAATTTTATATCTTAGTTTTTAATAATATTTAATAGTTTTTTTTGAGAACTTTAAACCTTGAAAAGTTGGTCCAATAAATTTTAAGATAGAACATTTAATTTTCTTTCCTTATTTCGAGGGAAAATACTACACCTTATATTAATATAAACATATATTTAAGGCAACATTGATAAAAGTGAAATAACCATGGATAGCTTCAATAAAAGTGAAATATTAAAAAATTGTCTACACAAGATTATTTTATCAATTTCTTGATTTTTCCTTGGAAAGACAATGAACACTTTTGAGTTGAAATTTCCTCTAATTTGAACCAATCTTCCCCTTCATAATATATTATTAATACCAATAGAAAGGAATGCATAGAACAAGAAATTCATAATGTATTATTAATACCAATAGAAAGGAATGCATAGAACAAGAAAGCTCTTCTTATATTTGTTTTAACCACAATATATGTATTAATTTAATAAGCTTTGGTGAAAGAATTAAACCAACATTGAGAAACATTATTTAGAGTCAAATCAAAGAAGGCAACATTAATATCTCATTCATTAGTGTAGTTTTTGTGTGAGTAATAATTTTACATTGTTCCCATATTTGAGAATGGAGTGATTTATAAAACTGGTCACCTACCAAACTCTTTGCCAACGGGGTAGCATGTTTTTAGATGTAAGTTCTCAATCATGTTTATATAAGATTCTTCAATGATCTTTTGTGATAGGTCTCTATAGAGGTCTATTACATTGACATGTTCCCATCCTATGTTATAATTTAAATTTGATTGATACCATATTTTTTTTTGTTCACATGGAAAAAACAACACAAAAATATTATTCGATTCAAATTTGATGGATATACATTTTTTTATCTAACATGACAAAAAAAAAACCTTTATCATTTAAAGTCATATACCCTATTTTAATAAAAAAACATTTTTTTGAAATATCATTTTATGAGTTTAAGCAAAATATTTAACATCTATGTTTGAAGCCTATTCTTTCATGCCTCATGAATATAAGAAAAAGAAAAGAATCTCATACTCTTATTAAATTACTATAGTGGATTTCTATATTTAAAAAATTGAGCCAATTGATAGAGGAAACTTTATAAGGATTTCTATATTTAAGAAATTGAACCAATTGATAGAGGAAACTTTATAATTAACACCCGAAAAAAAACAAACTTGTATGTCAATGATCAATGAAATGAATCTAAATGATTTTTCTAATTCAAAAGAAAAAGAAAAACAGAAATTATATAAAATATGAATACCAAAAATGTCAATGATTAAACAACTAAAAAATCAAATAAAAAATGCATGTGAAAAACAAATGACGAATAACAGTTGCAGTAGCAATATTCCACAAGTTTTCTTTAAACACAATTGTATGAGTCATCTAATGGAAGATCAGGGAATGGACTTCGAAAATGGGTAATGCTAAACCATAAGTAAACACTGCCATTACCTTTTAAGAATACCCAGTAAACTATGGGCATAAAACGTTTTGTGATTGATTTCATGAAAATTGTGAACATGCAATCTGTTTATGTAGAGTACAAGAACTTACAAGTGCAAACATAACACAGACTGCAGTAATATGAGTATATATTTTGTTTGAATTACAAGTATTTCCTCTATGTTTTTCACTTCACTTTCAGTCATTTTCAACTCATCTTCTCCAACAAAACTTGCTTCCTAGGAAACACTGAAGTATAAACAAGTGTTGAAATTACTTTCTGAGCAAACTTAATAAACTATGGGGCATAAAGCCTTATGAGGTTGTTTACATGAAAATGTTCAACTGTCAATTTGCTTATGTAGACTACAAGAACTTATAAGTACAAAAACAACAAAGACTGTAATACATTTACTATTTTTGGTTGGGATATTTAAAATTAGAAGAATCAACCAAACCCTCCAAACATAACCAGCTTATCCAAAAGCGCATGTTTCTCCTTTTCCAGGCTTTTCACTTCATTGTCACTGTTCTTCAACCCATCTTCTATATTAGAGCTTTCTTCCTCTAAAATCAAGTACTTGTGCAACAAGGCTCGATACTTATTAGCTACTTTAGTGAGTTGTGGATATTTTGGAAGACCATTTGAAGGAGATCCAGGGTTCTCAAATCTTTTTGGAGAATTCCTACTCTTCTGTCTCTCTTTAATATTTTGGGCACATTTAGTGGTTTTTCTTGTCCAATTTCATTGTGTGCTTGAAGTTGGGATACATAAGTTGTTTGAACCATATTTTACTTTTTTTCATCTTGGAATTTGATATATCTTCATGTGCCTTTGTCTATCCAATCCCATAGTATTCTTGAAACTGACTTACATAAGTTCCAGTGGATATTTTCTTTTTTTGCGCCTTGAGCTTTAGTATGCCACCATGTGATTCTTGATGTCCATTCTCACTGTGTACTTGAAACTGGGTTAGAGAGGTTGTTTGATTCAATAGTTTCATTTTTGTAACCTTGAACTTTGATACATCCCCATGTTGGAAATGTTTAACAGGTAGCATATGCTTGTCATTGATGGAAAGTACAGCAATGAAGATGGCATGAGTACAGGAAGAATGTAACATACGGGCACCATAAGTATTTTGGGAAGACGCTGCAGAGCAACCTCGATAAGATCAGAAGAGATAGTGCAGAGGATGTTTGGTATGTTTTACACGCAGCGTATGCTTGTCATTGATGGCAAGTACAACAACAATGATGGCTTGAGTACAACAACGATGACCAACAGCGCAGTGATATTCAGGAACACCAACAACACAACAATTGTCTAAATGCAACAATCCTCAGTCGTCAAATCAAGGATTGATCTAAACTGTTGATCAGGCATGATGAAGTCCCGTAAAGTTTTTGCAGCATTTCTGATCGTTGGATCCCATCCAAAATTCCCGACAGAATGAGGGTCGTCAAATCTGAATATAGACAAGAAGAGCACGCTGAAGAGGAGGATAGATCTTAGGAGTTAGATCTGAGCGCAGGGTCCGACCACCGTTGGATCGAGGAGAACCTGCACGATCTTTAAAGTGAAAGGAGTAGAGGGCTCACAAAATCTCGAAAGCAGGAGGACCGTCCATCTCAGGGGGTTATGTGGACCGTTGATCCGACTCCCTGTCGAAGTTTTAGGGATCGAGAGTTGGAGATGTCAAGTAATATCATCCACATAAATCCCGATTTCGTGACTTAATCGCAGCCATTGAACCAAGATCAGATCTGGACCATTGATCCAACTCCATATTAGAGTTTTGCGAATCACGACATGGAAAGACAAGAAAACAATGCAACAAGAATGCCGAAATCGCGATATGTGAAATCACAATTTAATCGCAGCCATTGAATCAAGATCAGATTTGGACCGTTGATCAAAGTCCATTTTGGGGTTTCGAGGATCGAGTGTTGGAGATGTCAAAGAATATTAACATCAAGAATCCCGATATCGCGATATGCGAAATCACGACGTAATTGGAACCGTCAGATCAAGATGTGATCTGGACCGTTGATACGACTCCATTATGGAGTTTCATGGATCGAGACTTTGAAGTGACAAAAACACTGAACGTCAAGAGTGTCGAAATCGCGATGTGTGAAATCCCAACCGAATCTAAACCGTCAGATCAAGATGTGATCTGGACCATCGATCCGACTCACGTCAACATACCACGTCAGCGAGGAACACATGGCACAACCAGGTAATGACAAGTGTCAGAATGATTCAACATTTCAGGCACATGTAAGTCATGAATCAGAGTGACACGTGGCAGTATTCAACACATGTCAATCCACGTGTGACGTCAGCAGGTTTACACCACTTCAGAGTTTCGATAATTGGGAGATGGACAGATGTCGGAGGATAAGGAGGGGCTAAAGGGAATGAGTCTTTGTGCACGGTCAGGTGGAGAACAGACGACAGGTGGGGAGGAGAATGATACAAAAGGTGACACGACAGGAATGGGGCCCTTCCTCGATACCCCACCATTCCGGATGCCCCCCCCCTTTGATTAAAGGTAGAATGGCAAAGGGGGTCCGGAATCGCTTGAGCGTCGTTGATCTGGGCACTCTAATCCTGGCCGCTCGAGAGATGCGTGCCCAATTACAGACCCACCCCCTTTGATTAAAGGTAGAATGGCAAAGGGGGTCCAGAATAGCTTGAGCGTCGTTGATCTGGGCACTCTAATCCTGGCCGCTCGAGAGATGCGTGCCCAATTCTAGACCCCCCCCCGCTTAAAGGTGGAATGGCAGGGGGGCTCCGGAATCCAATCCCGACCGTAGATCTGGGAGCACAGATTCTGGCTGTCTAGATTTTCTCGCTGCATATCCGACGGTGCAGATGAATTTGAACAAGATCGGAGGGCAACTGTAGAACAACATAGTATAACTGCCAGAAACCACTGATGGGTTCAGCCAGAGGACTCAAAGACACTTGGGGATGATTGACAGAGAAGGTGAAGAGGCTCTGAGAATCTTCAAGAGGGATGAAGATGTTCACGGAGGCGATTGACAACTGCATGGGCATTAAGGCCTATAACTGAAACAAAGAAGGTGAGATCGAATTTCACAGAGAAGATGAAGAGTCTCAACTGCCAGAGAGGCTGAGGAATCTCAGCATAACACCCAGTGATGCTGAACGCGTGGGAAAACTGCCAGAGAAGCTGAAGAGTTACCATAATGATTAGGCAGAGCACTCGAGAGGTGGAGGATATCGACGCGGTGTGAGTATGCAAAGGATTGCACACATTGCATGCACAAGGTGCACAGAAGCTATAAGTACACGATACAGAGAAGAGATGGGGATGTTGTTGTTGTTGGAGTTGTGGTGGTTGTTGTTGTTGAAGGTGACTCATGTGTGAAGAAGGAAGAGAGTGTAGCAGCTGAATTGAATAGAAGAGGATCTGTGCAGTGAATGAACATGGCGCACAGAGCATAAAAGCAGAAGAAAATATAGCGCAAGTCAGGTGTGCAGGAAGGAATTGAGGCAGACAAAAAAATGAAATGCAGCAGAACAATGATGAGTCTGGTAAGCCATTGTTGAACATTATATCACTGTAATAAGTTTCAGTAGCAAAGATTTATATTTCAGGGAGATTTGGAGGTGCTAGGGAGGACTGGTGTCCTCAAAGGTTCAAGTGGGTTCTTGAACATAGGGAGTTGTAGCTTCCATCTGGTTGCAGCCAGAGAAATCAGGGTGGAAGGGTGGTGCAAGGGAGAACTCTTGTTCTCTGTTATACAGGTTGGTGCCTGTATGATTGGAAGTTGGTGCTTCCATCCAGTTGGTGCTGGAAACACTCAGGGAGTTGGTGCTTCCTTCTAGTTGGTTCTAGAGAAACCAGGGAGTTGGTGCTTCCTTCTAGTTGGTGCTAGAGAAACCAGGGAGTTGGTGCTTCCTTCTAGTGGGTGCTAGAGAAAACAGAGAGTTGGTGCTATCAACAAGTTGCAGCTTGCAAAACAGAGGTTGTAGCCTCATTATGATTTGGTCCTCATATGTATGATAATGTAAAGAATGTAACTATTACTTTTCATATAAAGAAAAAGAGGTTTTTACCCTGTATGGGTTTCCTCGGGAAATATCTGTCTTCGTGTTTCTCATATATGTGACTGATGCTGAATGTGCCATTGTTTATTTCTCTGCATTATTGTGATTGTCCTTCAGTGTTTCTGCAAAGAGTTTAAAAAGAATCATAACTGTTTGAGCACAGTAACAACTGATTCACCCCCCCCTCTTAGTTGTCCAACAATTGGTATCAGAGTCGGCCCCCTTTCATCTAAGGGTAGATCCTAGAGCTTAAACATGACAAGCCATGAAGGGACTTCATTCACTAGGCCTCCTCTATTTGATGGAGCGAATTTTGCCTTCTGGAAGGTTAGAATGAGAACATACCTAATGGCCTTAGGAGCTGAT
>ML776921.1:717795-738333 GCA_009831015.1 Picea engelmannii | reverse complement strand
AGTCCCTTCTCATAGAGAATATAGTTCTACGTTTTTGTCCTTTTCACTCGAATTAGGTGACATAAATATGCACTAAGTCACAAATTTATGTTGTTTAAATTGCATTTCTAAATACAACTTGTTAAAAAACCTTTGGAGCACTCGGATTACACAAAGTAACCACTCAAACCTGCAGATACAACAATTTCTGGCAAATATCCCCCAAAAATATCCCTAGAAAAGAAAGTTTTTTATAATCCTATTTTTTCAAAAATTAAAAACCATTTTACAATTAGTGCAGAGCATTGATTTGACAATTTTTTTTCTAGCGGGAAGTGACATTTCTTAAAAAATAATAACAATAATAAAATCAAATACGAATTAAAAAAACTTAAAATTACCATGTAGCCATTTGCATTAAACTTATTTTATTACTAGGTAATAATTAAAAAAATTATTAATAAAAACAAATTAAAATTAAAAAAAAATTCAAATTACCACGTAACCATTTGCATTAAACTTATTTTATTACTCTGTAATAATTAAAAAAATTAATAATAAAATAACATAGGAATTAAAAAAAATTCAAATTACCAAGTAGCCATTTGTATTAAACTTATTTTATTATTACCTAATTCATTAAACTTATTAGCCATTTGCATTAAACTTATTTTATTATTATGTAATTTATGTGTTTTTGTGATTGGTCTACAAGTACATGATGTTTCTCTTGAACACTGCATAGGTAGCTTTGGCGGTGGGCGATGACCAACAGAGCTCTGAAACGTATAAATATTTTTGTAGAAATAAGTGAATTGACGTGACTAATTTCCCACTTCAAACACACTTTGCAAAGAATTTCAATTCGTGTGGGATTTCTGAGCAGTACACATCTTGGTTGATCAACATTTGAGGTAGAGGCAGGATCAACAACTGTGCATCCTCTCCTGAGGGGAGGAAGAGTGCCATATCCACATTTTTTCATGAAATATCAATTGGAATGTGTATAGAACCCTGCCTTCTAAACCCAGCAAACCCAAAAATTTTCTTGCTCATACACATAAAAATTGCAACAAATACATGCTAATTAATTCATGCAAATAACAACATATTCAAAACCAGAATGCAACCATTCAAGCACACAACAATTGTTACACATTATTTTGGTCACCTCAGTGATCAACTGACAACATGTGTTCATGTTCCCTGAAAATCTTAAAAGAGACTTTCTTCATGAGAAAGGTGGTTTGCTTTTCCTCCTTCAAAAACCATAACAAGGAAGGTCGTCGCACCTTGCTGTATGCATGGGGTGTGACGATGCCTGATCGTTGCACTCTACCCTAAAACTGGATTGCGATGTCATCGCATGCTGCTTGTGCATAAGGTGCGAAGATGCTTAAAGCAAAGGAAAAGTCAAAATTCACGAATGTTCTAGAAGGGAATCTTCTAGAAGATGAGGTGGGCTCCAATCAGTTTGGATCTTACTCACTTCCATGATTTAGTGGGATCATCCTAGTATCCTCACCCATCTCTTTTTCACCCTATATAAGGAGGGATCTCTCATGGAAAAGGCTAATATTTGCATGGAGAGTTCTACTACAGATTATGAGTGAGAGTTTTGCTTTAGTTTTAGTCAGATTGTGGATCTTCTTCATTCAAGGCATTGGAGCAAAGGTGTGTGTGTTGGAGCAAAGAGCCATTGAAAGGGGACCTCGCAACATCAAGACATGGGTTGTATTCTCCACTTTCCATTTAATATAATAAAGCAATACACTTCTTCCCTATAAAAGTATCTCAACTTTTATTGTATAACTCCTTGATCTTATACATAGACTTCATTGGAACATATATATCTTTGTATTCTCTCTCTTTGTTGGTTTGTGTTTCTTGAAAATAGGTTCACCATCTCGCAAACCCAAGGAAGTAGCTACGAAGACGACACTAGCAAGGATCAAGCGTCGTTTAAAAGGTAGGTCATTTATACCTCTTTAAACTAGTTTATATGACAATTAAGTTTAAGAGGAAGTGTGTGTTTTGTCTTGTTTTGTTCTAGTTTCCTATGGAAGTTAGCGAGATTTGTTTGTGTCCGCACTTACTGATTAGTCCGATAACAAAACTGGCGACCATACTGGGGATATGACCTTTTTTTTGGTTTTTTGCTTCTTATTCGCTTTTAGCCTGCCTTCTTTTGGTTAATGTCATTCTCTGAGTATGTGGGTGATCCATCTTGACTCCCTGGGTCTGGAGGTTCAGTGAGAAGTTTTGTCTTTATTCCCATTTTTCCTTATTTTCAGAGATCGCCACACTGTACCCTATTGAAATCCTGTGATGATCCTCTGACGTCGCACTCTACTAGTGAAAACCAGTGCGACGACGTCGCACTGTACGTTATTGGTAGCCTGTGACAACCCTAAATCGTCACACCGTGCTCAACTGCAACCTGGGATGATTCCTGTAGGAATTGTTGGGTGATAGCCTTTTTATTTTCTCTACCCAGTTTTGCTTCTACTTCCTGGGGTGAACTTCTGACACTAGTGAATGATTGATTTATAACTTTGATGCCTACATTTGATTGATTTTTGAAAATTGAAAGTCTTCTTTGTAAACTTTGCAAGTTTTTGTTTTTATTTTTTTGTCACAAGGATATAATCTCGAGATCTTAATCTTGAGTGCTTGTTTGACAAGGATTCCTTGACTTATCTGGAGTTTTGGTTTGTTTTTACTTTCTGGTTTGTTAGTTGATTGAGAGACAATTTTTGTTTGTGTTTGACAAAATATTTTCTTATCATTTCATTTTTGTCTACATTGTGAGTTTGATTTGGGAATAGTGTTGAGAATGTGCTCATTTTCTTGGATTATGCTTTCTTTTCTTCATTACATCTCTGATCTGATTTGAGAAAGAAAGAATTGAAGTATTTCTTCTTTGTTTTAATCTTTACAAGAAAATTGTTACATTCAAATATTTGTAAAAGAGAGAAATTAGAAAATTTTGTAGTTTTTGATTATTTGGAATCTTTTTCATTCAAAAATTGAGAAATTGTGTTTCATAGATTTTGTATTCCAAAAAGAGATACCTTCTCGCTACTGTAATTAGATTTCATCGAATTAAAAGATTGCATAATCATCCCTTCTTGCATTTTATTGGGTCAAGGTCACATACATCATCAGCTTCATTTCCATTTTCCTTTTGAGTAAGCAACAACCTTTAAAATACAACGCAATTTTAAAATTTATTAGCAACTTTTATTTTCTAGAACTTCATTACACCAACATTAGCTAGGATAGCACTTTGGAATAGGTTATAAGGCACACTCTCCAAATCATCAAAAAACACAATAGTATCTTGTGATAGGGAGAGTTCAAATCCACTTGCTACATTTTATCCTGGGAAGCCCTTCTAACACAAGGGTCAATAATGAGGCTGCATTAAGACTGACATAGTTGCTCACCATGCTTTGTTGGCATTAGTGTAGAGATTGCGCATATTATTGGGGGTCACTTGAGAAGAAAATCCTGTGGGGACCTTCTCGAGTTGATTTCCGGCTTAGATACCCTGCCTTTGTGCATGGATCGGACTGTCAAATGTTTCCCTAGGCATCATTTTCATAATTGGTAACCTCAGTGGCCTATCTCCTTAGGGTCTTTACAAGAGCTGGCTGTGGAGGGGCAAGTCTTCACGGTACCTAGAATCGAAGTTGGCCAAACTCACTCGAGATCCTTGGAGGGTATACCCATGATTATGTTTGGGAGCTTGCACCAGGGTGTAAGTTCGTTAAGCAGGTCGCCAACGTAACTTTTCCACCCTCTTTATCCTAGCCCCTTCTTGTCTTGATTTCACGATGTTGGATTTCATCACCAACTAGTGACTTCGAAATAATAAGGTTTGTTTGCGTGTTTGATTTCTAGATTTTATTAGTGAAGTGTTGCTTGTTTCTCTAGTTGGACATAGATTTTTTTCATTATTTATTTGGTGCGGCCAACATCGGTCCTCGCCATTCACGTAGGATGCAAGGGCTACCTCCGGAAGATCCAAAATATTACGTTCCTTTGCTTCCTAACTCACCAGAGGGTTCTCTTGAAGGAGAAGTCAATAACGACGTAGCCTCTGATATTGGAAGTTCTACTCCATTGGAGGAGTCTATACTTCCCGTAAATCTGTTATTGAGTGTTGTACAAGATCCACATTTTCTCCGGATAAATTCATCGGGAGACATTGTTGTTGAAGAGTATATTGGAATACCTATTGGACCTCACGTAGAGTCTGGTGTAGACGATCCATTTTTTCAAAGAGAGTCGTTTAGAACTCTGGTTCACACTACTGGAAATTTTGATCCTAGCTCTCCTGGTCCTAGTCGTTCTCTCTGGAGAACTTCTTCGGGACAATATATTTTTGAAAAACTAGGAATGAGTCATTTACGCTCGAGAACTTTTAATCAACTTATGGCATCACATACGCTGTGACTTCCACTGCTTATAAAATACCTTTATATCATTTTACTGGCATGACTAGTAATGTTGTCACAGTTTTAGACCAATTGTTGGTTGGTTCTCACTCGATTCTTCCTCTCCAACTCGTCAACTCTACCATGGTCCCACAAGCTACGCCTGTTTCCGCCGGAAATACAGTTATCACTCAAGATCCTATTGGAACACCACTTCCTCTTAGATAAAATCCATCACTTCCCCTTAGGTATAATGCTTTGAATACTTCCATTGCTAATCCTGCCCAAAATACATCCGGGGGTTCTAATCTTTTTATTCCTCCTGGGTAAAATGCTGCTAGTCATTTTGTTCCTACACCTACCTAGGTTCTCTCCGGAGGGCCTCAAATTCCTCCTCCACCTTCACCCAGAGGATCTAATTGTTCTGGCCCTAGTAGCCCCAATCAATTTGGAGGCACAATTCATATCGTTTCTTCTAGTTTTCAAATCCCTGTTGGAGGGAAATCTCAAGTTGGGGGGAAACCTCAATTTGGGGGGAAACCTCAAGTTTGAGGCCATAACCCAGTTTAGGGACAAAGTATGCCTGGATTACGATCTCAAAATTGGAATCTTCCTTTCTAAGGGAATCAACAACCGTCTTGGGGGAAACATCCGAAAGTTAATTATTTTGTACCCCCTAATCTCGGGCAATCGTATCTAGGTTCTATGAATCCTACTTGGGGTCAAAATTTTCAGTCTAATGCTCCTTTCCAAGGAAGCTTACCTAATCAACCAACTCCCATTGTCTATTCGAATCAAAATCCTCCACCACCGCATTTTTCAGGACTTGCTAACTATCTACATACTACTTATGGTCCTACTGGTATACCTACGGGACTACCTCCTCAAAACTACCAGTTTGCTCAAGTGAACAGACAGTTGTCGTTTCTTTCTACTTTGGATTTACCGGATTTATCTAGGATTTTGAATGATCCTACTTTGCATTCTCCTTATTGGCCCATCGTACCTACAAAATTGCGATCAAACATTCCTAAGTTTGATGGCTGATGAGGAGAAGACCCAAATAATCACGTCATGACATTCCATCTGTAGTGTTCGTCCAACTCATTGATAGAGGACTCTATAATATTACCTCTTTTCCAACTAACTCTTACAGGTTCGACAACCAAATGGTATATTGAATTACCATGAGGATTCTTTAATGACTTCAATACCTTAGCCATGGCATTCTTAACGCATTACCAATTTCCAATACAATATGAGACAAGAACTGAAATTTTGAGTTCATTTAAACAATCCTCTTCTACTCACATTTCCAATCATATTCATGAGTGGAGGAGGAGAAGACGCTTAATCAAAGTTCCCCTTCCCGATCAACTATTGGCCGAGTGGTTTACCAAATCGCTCATTGGTCCTATAGCCCGTGATGTTTCCATGGGTGGTGTCGTCACTGAAGAGAAGGTGATTAGTCGTGCTCAATATCTGGATCTCGTTTATTCACAAACGGGCACACTATATGACTTGATCCCTGATGCTCTTCGTCCATCTACGAATCCTACCCCAACACCTCCAATAGATTCTCATGTTTTTGATGGCATGATTGACACTTTTCATGCTGAGACTCAGTCTAAACATGCCAGTCATTCCAATCCCAAGTATAATACCTCTAATGTACAAAATACTCCTAATCTGACTCCTTCTCCTGGTAAAACCTCTAAAGTTAATTCGGTTCAATCCACACCTACCACTAAAAATCAAAATAAAAAGAAAGGGAAGGGTAAGAACAAGGAGGACACAAATAATAATCAACAATCTAAGAAACCCAAAACCCAACCTACTGATGATAAAGACAAGCATAAACTTCGTTATCCTTGCCTTATTTGTGGTGAGGATAATTATATGAAAGATTGTCCACGACATGCTAAGGTTACTAAGTTCCTACAAGGGACCCGAACACCTCCTCCACCCGCTGTCTTTTCACAACCATTTCCTTCTTAATAGCAGGCCCAATTGGTCATTCATGACCAACCTTCTCCCTCTACGACGTCTTATGTACTTATGTGTATTGGTGACTCCAAAAAGAAAAAAGTTGCAGTTGCAACTCAAGCCAAAGATTATTCTCCTTCAAAAGAGAAAGTTAATGATTAACCACCTTCGTTGGTTCAACCTCCTCCACCAATTTCACCTCCAAACGATCCTCTTCATCTCGAATGACTGGTCCTAGATATAGTTCTTCTTCCTCCTCCTAAGGGTGTTGTTCAAAAGTCATCATTTAATACTCTCGCACGTGCTGCCCAAAACTACAGTATTGTAGAAGACCTTACGCAAGCACCCTCTGCGATGTCGACTCTCGAAGTCCTTCAAAGTTGTCCTACTCAACGAAAGGTGTTGTTAAAGGCTATTGGTGGAATTGATCCTACTGATAACAATTTGATAATATTTGAATTGGAAGATCATATTCCAAGGCTTCCTCCTCAATTAGCGTTTCAAATACAAGTTATTATAGAAAATAAGAATATTTGTCGAACTGTTATTGACGAAGGAGCCTCGACTTGCGTTATGTTCGTTACTTGTTGGAAAGCCATTGGCTCTCCTTCCCTTATCGAGTCACACAATAATCTTAAGGATTTTAATGGTACAGGGTTCAAACCCTATGGTGTTCTTCCTTCATTGTCTATTATGTTAGAAGGTGAAGTGGTTAATATTGAGGTTGAGGTTTTTGATGTACCTCTTGATTACAACCTTTTACTTGGTTGTAGCTGGATTGATTCCATGCCCGCAATTGTTTCTACTCTTTTCCGTGTGTTACATTTCTCGCACCAAGGAAAAGTCATTACTGTCGATCAACTGGCCTTCTTTAATTCTTATTCATGTACTAGCAACGCCCCTTTCATTTCAAAAACACCTCCCGGTTATGAGAACGTCGGCATGGGTATTTTAAAATATTCAACATTAATGGGTACATTTCCTATTCCACCACCTGATATTCCTTCTCCTTTTGTCGCCTCAATTAACATGATATCGACCTCTGTTGGTGAAACCCCTGCGTCTTATGACCCATGGATAGTACCTAGCTCTGATGAGTTTCTCCATTATGACGACCGAATGCCTTTGATTCTGGTAGAATCAACTTATCAAGTTATTCAATCGAAAACTCCTTCTCCTCCTTCTCTTTGTGACACGTCTCTCGATCTATTTCACATGGTATTTCCCATTGATGAGATGATCATGACAGTCATGTCTATGGAAGATACTCCATGGGAGGATGGGCATCATCATTCTGTTATCTTCCTGGAATATGACACCATAGAGAGTTATCAACAAATTTCAAATATGTCTACCGTTGTTGTTATTTCCTCTGTTCCTGAATCAACAGATGATGTTTTGTATGAAGGGAACTTGGGTAATATTTCACCTACCATCCCTCTTGAAATCTCGATTAAACCCAGAGTCATGGAAAATTTTCATGTCAGTGCCTCATGTTTGACTGATGAGGTTCGTACTTATAAAGCCCCTTTTCAAGAATTCCATGACGTTTTTTCCTGGAGTTAAGAAGAGATGCCTGGTATTGATCCCGATATTGTTGTGCATGAGACTAAGACTTACCCAAACTTTAAACCCATTTGACAGAGACTTCTCTGAGTACATCCACGCAAAGCTGCTGATATTAAACTTGAAGTTGAAAAACTTCTTAAAGCTGGCTTTGTCTATCCTATGGCTTTGACTGATTGGGTGTCCAATATTGTTTCGGTTAACAAGAAACAAGGAACAATCTGTGTTTGTGTAGATTATAGGGACATAAACAAAGCTTGTCCTAAAGACAACTATCCAACCCCTTTCTTTGACCTGATTTTTGACGACTGTGCCAGGAGTGAAATATTCTCCTTAATGGATAGTTTATCCTACTATAATCAAATCAATATTTTCTTACGGATCAACATAAGACTGCTTTTATTTTCCCTTGGGGAACCTTCACATACTGGAAACTACCTTTTAGTCTAAAAAATGTTGGTGCAAATTTTCAACGCGATATGTCTTACATTTTCATGACATTAATCACATTTTACAACCCTATCTAGATGATCTCTTGGCGCATTGCATGCATTGTCAAGATCACTTGACACATCTATAGACCATTTTCTTACGCTGTCGTTATTATTGCATACGATTGAATCCACACAAATGTGTTTTTTGTGTGGAATCCAGACGAATTCTTGGTTTTATTGTGTCTATACATGGGATTAGAGTAGACCCCTTGAAGGTTGAGGCTATCCTCAATTTACCTCCTCCTTCCACACTACGCCAACTCCAAAGTTTGTAAGGGAAGGCAAACTTTTTACGTCGATTCATTCCCAATTATGCTGAATTAACGAAAGGATTTACTCAGCTTCTCAAGAAAGGTTATGATTTTGTATGGGATGACACTACCAACAAAGCCTTTAAATCTTTGAAACTCGCCTTAACCCATACACCACTATTGTTTCCACCCAATTATAGTTGAGATTATTTTTTGTACTTAGCTTCTTCAGACTCTACCATTGCTATGATTCTATATTATTTGAGTCGAAGTCTCACGACCACCGAAACCAAATACTTACATGTGGAGAAATTGGCTTTGGCAGTGTTCAGGCTATTCAACGTTTTTGTCACTACATATTATTACGCAGAACCATAGTCATTTATGATTGCAACCCCATGCAACACATCCTTAATCGACAATTGTTGGGGGGAAAGTACTCTAAATGGATAGTTATTATCCAAGAGTTTGATTTGGAGTTTGAACGTGCCAAGTCAAAGAAGTATTTGGTTTTGTCCGAATTTATATGTGACCTTCCCTCTATTGAAACAAAAACCATGCCAGAGGATTCCTTACTTGATGAATCTCTCTTTCTGATTAGTTCTGACGACATATGGTATGGAGATATTATCATTTATCTCCAAACCCAAAATTTTCGTCTTGATATTTCTAGTACATATCGTCGTCACATTTGGTATCAAGCCTGTCAATACATTATCCTTGGTGATACCCTTAACCTCTATGGTATTGATTCCATATTTCGACGATGTCTCACCTATGATGAAGCTGAGAAAGCCTTGAATGACTTCCACTCTGGAGAATGTGGCGGTCATATGTCTGGGTATGCCACTACCCAAAAGATCTTATGAGCTGGTTATTTCTGGCCTTCATTGTTTAAGGATTGCATTATTGTTGTCCAGAAATGCCATGCTTGTCAAAACTACAACAATAAGATCCGATCTCATCCTGATCCCTTACATCCTATAGTTTTTGTTGGTCCATTCACTAAATGGGGCATTGAATTCATGACATGTAACCCTCACTCAGCCAGGGGGCATGGATACATCATCATAGCCGTGGATTATTTCACTAAGTGGGTCGAGGCGATGCCTACGTTTGATAATACTGGAAAAAATACAACGTTATTCATATTAAATCATATCATTACTAGATTTGGTGCCCCTCAAGCTATTTTCACTGATCATGGTAGTCATTTTTGCAATTTCATGATGTCTGAGCTTACCGAGAAGTTGGGTCTTCGACATGAAAACTCAACCCCTTATTATTCGCAGACCAATGGCCATGTTGAAAAAATCAACAAAGTTCTCACTACTATGCTTTGATGGATGGTATGAATTCATAAGTCTAGTTGGCATACAATGATTTTTTCAGCATTGTGGGCCTATCAAACATCCGTTAAATCTACCATGGGGTTCACACATTTCCAATTAGTATATGGTATTGAAGCAATTTTTCCGATTGAATGTGAAATCCCATATTTGAAACTAGCTTTCGAACTTCTCCCTAACACCTCAGCTGAAGAGGAACACATTTTGTATTTGATGCAATTAGACGAGACCCACCGTGATGCTACTTTAGTCATTGAAACTCAAAAAAAGCGTGTCAAAGATCAATATGATAAGCATGTCAAACCATGCTTATTTTCTGAGGGTGATCTAGTTCTCCTTTACGAACATGATCGTGACTTACTAGGGGCCAGTAAATTCAAGCCCATGTGGTGGGGCCCTTACATTGTAAAACAAGAGTTGGAGAAAGGGGCTTATGAGCTAGTAGATTATGATGGAATTCCCTTGAGTGAACCCAGAAATGGGCTTTACTTGAAGAAGTACTATGCCTAAATCATTTTTGCGTAAGTGTTGTGTATTTTTAGTGCATCATACTCTTGTGTGCTTTTTCGTTTTTCGTTCCGCCTTTCAGCTTCTTACCTTGCATTGTGCTTGGTTTCCAGATGTTGGTGTCTTTGCTACCCTATATCAGCTTTGATGATGGTGCTAATCGCAGTACTCAAAACTTAGCATCTCCTGCTTAGGAAATATATGCACCTACGGATGAGTTGATCAGTCTACATGGTGTTTTCCTTGGTCATGCAACTAATAATATCACAGAATATAGTGAAGTTATCAAGTTGTTAACTGATGACATTTCACTTGGCATCCATCATATTTTTGTATGACTTGATTCACAGTTAGTAGTACTATAGTTGAGTAATATTTATTCCATCCGAAGTCCTACTTTGTTATGGATATATTTACGAATTCGCCTCTTGGAACGACATTTTGATTACATCGAGTATCAACACATTCATAGATGTCTAAATACATTGACATATGCATTGGCTAATTATGTGTTAGACAAAAATTTGAGACATTTATAAATCCAATCACACTTTTTACAAAAACAAGTAAGTCGGTAGGAAATTTATATTCATAACGATAAAAGTTTACAAAAAAGTGTTTTGTCCAAAGACCAAAATATTAAAAATATGAAGCTCATGGCTTCACTGTAACGAGCGACTGCCCATGCTACTTTACAGAGCAATGGACTGATAGATGCAGATATGACCATTGTGTGGCAATGATAGTGCACAGGAAGCTCATCCATCATGGCATCAAGGACATTCATGGTTAGTCCCTCCAAGTTATGCTCAATAGTATCGAGATCTGTGGCAGCTACCTCTGCTACAACACCTCTCTCTCTACACCTCTAGATGGGAGATGATCTCGGCGGACGACAAGGCCCCACATCTTCATTATTTAGAGCACTTGATTAGTCATTGGATAAATAACACAAAAAACATTTAATATAATTAAAATATCAAAAACATTGTATAAACAAAAATTTCCTTCTTACTTATGTCCCCCCACTGGGATCCATCAAGAAGAGCTAGATCTGGATCCCCACAGAAATATGTCCTGACATATGCATAGTCTTCCACCATGAGCAGTTGATTCCTCAGCCATTGGAAGAAAACATCATCATACTTGACGATGGGGACACCACCACGTCGAGCCATAAGATCCACCCACCTCTTCATCTGTGGATCCTGTGGAGCTGGTATAACCCAATCCACTTGTAGATGTAGGACATGAACCCTCTCCAGAAAGAAGTACACCAAAATGGAACCGTATCCAAATTGCTTCAACCGACCATTTCGACACTTTGTGAGTTGTTTTTTCATTCTTTTTAGGACACCCTCACACCAGTTGAAGACTCTAAGTTCCATGCACTCTATCACAAACTGAAAATGGATTTGCAAATCCATATGGGGAGCTGCACTCCCTGCCATGCGAGTAATTGTGGAAAGGATGGTTCGCAATGGTAAATCCTAGACATCTATGATGGCTACCTTGCCACTGTGTTTTTCGGTACTTGGCACACAGTGGTGGCGAACGTAGTAATCCACAGTGTCACCTCCACCCCTATTGCCTGTGAGCGATACCCATGAACCACGACAAGACAACCCTATGATAAAATATATATCCTCTATATCTATTGTGAGTGTATGAACACCCACACGAAAATCCTATTTGTTCACATCCCACATGTGAACCAAATACTCTAACAGCCTCAACTGGGCCCTCATGCCCTTAATCTTGAAAAACTTGAGTAACCCACATTGTATTAGAGACATAACTGTCCCCGTGTCATTCCCAATGAAATAATCCTCTTCTTAATTCTCTCACTCACACCACTTAATCATATTGACCAAGGAAATCCTGCCAAGGAACATTAAAGGAATATTAGAAACATAAAAATTCTTTCCTGGGGGTTTTTTCTAGTTAAGTTTATCTTTTTACATTTTTGGTTGCGGTTGTCGCAGGGCTGCGCTTTCACACAGAGAGACATCATCACACCGTTCCTTAAGGGTCACCTGCGATGATGGAATATCGTCGCAACTCACGATATAGGGCACCTGCGACGATCTCAACGCACAGGTAGCCCCAAAAAATTGACCCAACACCCAAATTTAACCAATGATTTTTTTTTTTGAAACCATGAAAAGATGAAGAAGAAGAAGATTACCTGTTTGATGGAGACAGTTTGCAAAATGATCCACCACATGCTCTGCAATCAAAAGTTGAAATTCAGGGAGAAAAAGGGCTTTGGAGCACTATTTGGGTAAATTTGCAAATGAAATGGTAAAATGGTGTTTTGGGCCTATTTTATTGTTTTTTACCATTTTTTGTTTTTGCAAAATTATATTATTTTTAAATTTGATCTATGCACTAAAGTCTTAACAACTTGGCAAAGTGTTGACTTTTGTAGATTAAAAGGTCTAGAGACAAGACATTGGAACAAGGGACCACCCTTTTTTATTTGTTTTCGCATATTTTTCTTATGTACAGATCCTTTTAGGGTTTTTCAGGAAAAACTCCGAGCAGAGTCTTAATTCATTCTCATGTTTGTGAAACTATGAGAATGTAATCAAGTAGTCTTTTGTCGTTCTTTAAAACTCACATTGACAATACGAAAAACGAAACCTATGGAGTATCCTTTAAGCTCTTTTCAAGCTCCCTAAACATGAAAAGATGGCCGAGTGACCTTGTTCTTTTCACGCTCGTAAAAGTATTTGAAGAAAACATATGATGAGCAGTAGGTTATCTCTTTTTTGATCTCGTCAGATTAAATTATGAAAAATGACCTGATGGAATTCTCTTTAAGTGTTTTTCAGACTCTCTAAAAATGAAAAACCCCTGAGTTTTCTTTCTTTGGACTCTTTAAACAAACATCGAAAGACCCATACGGGATCGAACCACTCCTTCTTAGGGTTCGTTAAACATACTCCGAGGGACTCGTCCGAAGGATGAGCTTACATTTACAAGCATATGTTATCCTCCTCAAGCTTGTGTAAAAATAAAGAGGTACTTGCCAGAAATGGCGGGGGGAAATTGGGAAAGAAATGTGTCTCTGTATTTGTGTTAGTGGCAGTAATAGTTGCTCTTGAACATGATTGAGAAATCCATTTATCTCTCGTTTAACCATCCACGAGTTCATATGTTGGGTCCTCCTTGAGTCAATGTTGCCAAGACAATTGTTGTGTCATTCATATGTTCAATAGAATTCCAACCTAATCAATCCTTCTATCGAGTCGACTATCTGTAGTTATAAATTTTCTACCATGTCGGCCTTCCTTGTGTCAGTTCCGAATCACTTCCTACTATGATCTACTTCAAATCTGTTACATATTTCGTGTCATCGATGGGGGATAAATCAAGGCCCTCCTATGACGAATCTTTTCCTATTGACTTCAACTCATTATCCAGGAACAAGATTTAGAAATAATTTAGTACCTTAGAGCCTGCATGCCTCAATGGTTGGTTTCTTCGCTTTCAACAGTGGGTTCATATCATTGACCCCTCATTGGAAGATTCCATTGAGTGTTTGACTTCAACTCATTTATTCACATTCCTTGTATTGTACTAGGGTACCTTGGGAGTCATTGACATCAATGGTGATTTCCTTCGCACTTGTTAATGGTTTTCATTAATGATCGGTAATCAATTGATTTCTACCATGTTCGACTTTGACACCTGTAATCACATGGCTAGATTCATACTTAGAAACGATGGAAATGAAGACCCTGGATCTCATCATCTTGGTCCAGGCTGCGATGGAGTATTCATAAGTTTGTACTAACACATAGATCCATTGTGTATGTCTCGTGCCTATGTCCATATTTCAATTCTTCTTAGAGCATAGATCCACAGTGTATTCCTAGTGGCTATGCTGAATCATGATGACATGGATCCACAGTGTATGTTTAGTGGCCATGAATCACTTGACACTTATGATTAGATTCACTTGTAGTCTGAGCATGGGAATGCCTACCTTAGAAGTTGGTATATTATTATGTATGATGGGTGTTATATATGCACTAAAAAGACACTAAAAACCCTCAATTAAATTGTCAACCCGGGGTAAGTAAAATTAGAGTTGTAGAAAAATATATGCCAAAGGTAGAAGGGGTGATAGGAATAAAGTCTAACTAAGGAAGGTAGCTATCTAAGGCTAATCTACTCAAGCAAGGCTATCTAATGAGCAAAACCTACTAAGCAAATTGAAACTATGTAACCTAAGTACTTTTGGGCCAAGGATCGATGGATAGTTCCTAAGAAAGAAAGTAAAACCCTATGTAAAGCAAACTAGTTTAACAATAAGCAAAGAAAACTACTAAGCATAATAAGCAAATGACAAAAGCAAACTTCTTTAACTTTCCAACCTACATTCCGCAAATAAATAAGCAAGTAAACAAAAGCACCTATCTAACCTATTAAAGGAAATAGACAAGTAAGAAAAGACACCTAACTAACCTACTAAAGCAAAATACAAGTAAGCAAAGACACCTAACTAACCTACTAAAGAAAAAGACAAGTAAGCAAAGGCAACTAACTACTGCAAGTAAAACTTCTCATTGAACAACTATCTAGCCTAAGAGGCAAGTGAACTAAATGCCTAGTGCAAAACTATTTCTAATGCGTGAAAGGAAATCTAAATGCTCAATGCAATGCATGAAAGGAAATCTATTCGATTGAAAGCAAGAAAGGCTACCAAATAAACTTATGAAAACAAGAAACTATCTCTTCTATTCTACGAAAGCAAGAAACTACCTTTAACCTATGAAACACTCAAATGTAATGCTGGTGGTTGTGTGAATGCCTTTGGTAGTGATGAATGATTACTTGATGACACTTAACAACAAAGGACAGTTCTAATGGTATAATCTCAATACTAATTTCAATGGCAAAATGAAAGGTGTGAAGTAAACAGTCCAATGAAAACTTAGCCATGATAAAAGTAATGTTAAATACCCTGCATATTCATGTATAAACCATCAACAACATAACAAGATCATCATTTATACTTCTATACTACATAAGCAAAATTAGATTCAACCATTAACTAAGAAATTCAATTGCATTTTAATCCTAGGAAAGGAATTTACATAAATGAAACTATGCTACATCTATTCTAACAATTCAAACTACAAGAAAGAAATGCTTAAAAACAGAAATTAAAAGTAAACTAACAATTACATTAACCAACAACTAGCTAAGCCATTCTACATAAAAATGAAATAAGCAAGCTATGATTAAAAACTGAAATCAATTCTACCCATCCATCAAACCCTTGTCAAAGACAACCCAATTAAAAACTCTATTTTATTCTAATTAAAACTCTGTTTTAAACTTGATTCTACAATTATAAATGAAAACATAATCTAATATCTAACTACACATGGGGTTAGTCTAGGGATCCGCAGATCCGTCCCTAACTACAAGATCAATTCATGTTAGCACAAGCCTTCATACTAACCTGCAAAAGAGAGTTAAATTAATTTAAACTACAACAACAAGTTAAATAACAAAAGAAAAATGCATGTACATGAAATAAAGAGAGACAACTAAACTACAAAAATGCATAAATAAACTAAAGAAGAGTTACCAGACTATTGGTGGGCCCCCCAACAAGTTGTGGTCACTCTCTAAAAGCACACCATGAGCTCAGCAAGATGAATTGACCATAGAAACTCAAAAACGCAATTCTGGCATAATTTGGCAATGTAAAAACTCAAAACAGAGTAAAAACGTTTATGTCCCTATCACACTGTTGTAAATGATGCTTAGCTTATGTCTGACCACCTCGGTGGTATTTATAATGTTTACAGGCTAAGTGGTCGACCACAGGAGGTTCGAACCACTTCTAAAATTGGAAAATTTCATTAATGGTGCCCTAACTGCCGAAACAGAGCTACCCAATAATCACCCACCATAACAACCCAAAATCGAGTTGTCAAGAGTTCAGTAGATGGAAGGGATAAGCACAAACAAAACCCACGTTTCCGATTTTCCCATCACTGGCCACCAATTCCATAACCGCCAAGTCACCCTACGTTTTTGTGCAGGAAGAGGTGTTGGACGGAGTGCCGGATCGAGTGCCAGAACAAGTGTCAGATGCCGAATTGAGAACCACGAATTGCTCTTAATCCGTTCACAATTTCAGAAAATGGCCTATTTGGAAACTAATTGGGCATACTGCGCACAAAACCCATGTGCCGGATTTTTTAGATTCCATTTCATCCTCCCAAAAATTAATGTTTAAGTTTGCTGCCTGTAATAGTGCCATATGAAGTACTAGAACGAGTGCTGGAAGCAGAAACGTAGTGCATTTTCTCCAGAGTGTCGATCATACCGTTTTATCATGAAATTCTTCAAAAATATCCTTGAAAATATGAAAAACACATATATACATTCGACAAAATTGTATCATAAATGTCATAGAATTGATCATATCTCGGGCCCAACATTACCCCCACACCTAAGATTTTGCAGGTCCCACTGCAAACAAAAGAAATTGCCCTTCATGACTAAACTTGCAAAGGAGGGGGTGGATTAGCTTTAGAAGCTTCTCCCTCTTACCTGGGGGATTTTGGCTTAGGATTTTTGTGGTGTTTCAATTGCATCCAAATACTATTATTGGTGGCAGTAATATCATCAACCTAACGATGTAGAGAATTCATCTTGGCTTGTAGGACAACGTTATCATGGTGTAAATGACAACTTAGTGTTTCATTCTCTCTAAGTTTGAACTGGAGGGTTTGGAGTTTTTGGAGGTTGTTGATGACATGTGAGGAAGCCTTGAGATGTATATTATACCCTTGATCTCTTAAACCATGCAAAACAACAATTTTACCTCTGCAATAATCAGTTCCAAAAGTGACTTCCCATAAGCGCAACAATTATGGCCTGGCAAACTTGTGAAAAATAGGTATCAAAGTTACAGCTATAACTACAAGGTAGTAAAACCTGTGTAAAACATGAGAGAGGTTTTTGTTTTTGAATATGTTATTGACAAAAAAGTCTCTTGGTTTTCAAAAATTCACTTTCAGTTGTTAGGAAAACACACCAAGAAAACATGACTAAAACAGGAAAAACAAAGTGTCTTATTTTATGAAAAACTAGGCCTCTAAGCGATGTGCATATATCCAAAACCATAACGTATATTTATAAAATGAGAGAGGTATTGTTTTTTAATATGTCCTTGATAAAAACCTCTCTTGGTTTTCAAAAATTCATTCTCTGTTGTTAGGAAAACACAAAAAGAAAATAAGACTATAATAGGAAAAAAACAGAGTGTTTTATTTTCTAAAAGCATAGGCCTCTAAGATGATAGAATATATCCCAAACCATAAAGTATATTAAAAAACTGAGAGAGTTTATTGTATTTTGGTATGTTATGAACAAAAAACTACTACAGGTTTCAAAATTACTTTCTCATTGGCTTAGAATCTCAGCTTAAAGTTGGTTACTCAAAACTTGCAGAAGCGCAGCGTGGTCTTTGAGAGGGATTTTGGAGGCCTTCCCGGAGGATTTTTGGGCTAAGAGTGGTATGTTTGGAAAGTTTATAATGTCTTCTACACAATGGAACCATCAAGCACTGAAAATGCCTTCTCCAAACCTCTAAAAAACTGACTTCGAGTCGAGCTGTCCAAATGTGCAGAAAACCCTCCTATAGTGACTGTATTTGGGGGTTTTATCTCAAACAATAACACCTGTGCATAAAATGAAGGAGGCTTTTGTTTATTGTTATATTATTGACAAAAAACTCTTTCACTTTTGTCAAATTCATCCTCCTTAATTCAGAAACCAATTTTGAAGTAAATCTTTGACCAAGACAATCATTTGAAAATTGATGACAAGGAATGATGACATGACCATGATGAAAATTTATGACCTTAGATGAGTGGAGGAAGTAGTAAGGAAACCTAGGCACACCAATGACCATTTTACAACCAAGAGATGCCAAATTTTATTTTGAAAATATAACAATTTGACCTAATAACCCTATCAATCACATGAAAGAGAAAACTTGATCACGGGTGACTGATAGATTGACAAATACTAACAAAAGGCTTGGTTTGCACTGGTAGGCATGGTGTATCAGGATAATTGTTATTTCCTTTCATAAGCTTGTAATACAGATGGCAGTAAGTATTTAGCAATTGTTATTGCTCTGTATTTGTCACAAAGAGTAGTTAAGTATAAAAAAATGCACATCAAACTTATAACACACATAATGATGTCAATAGTATATAATTTTAGCATACCAATACAAACAACTGCTGATATAATATCCCAAGACATTGTAAAAAGACAGTATGATAGAATTTTGACAGAAATCCTACTTCCTCTTCTCATGGGTTTGCTATACAAATGGGTAGTGCTTAGCATTTTTTCAGGAAACTACCACCAGACCGAAGATATGGCACGTCCTCGTGCCATGAATTAGCAATAGACTTCTTGGTATTTACTGTTGTTTTATAGGGGGGTTAGCAAGTTTCTTGGACTTTTGGTTCGGTAAAGGAATAGCTTGAGCATGAGGGTTTGGATGGAGTAACAGTCCCTAGATCAAGAGTCTTCTTTCTAGTCTTGATTGTAAGATGAGGGTTTTCAAATTAGTAAATGAACTCATCCCACGTTCTCTCCTATTTTTCCAACTCGGCTAAGACAAGTAGTTTGATAAGGCTGAGGTGAAATAGGTTGTTATGGGGATTGGTTGCATTCTTCCTCACTTGGGAAGACATCCTCTCAATGACTCTTTAAGAAGTAAAATGGGAAATTCAATGGCTTATTGAACTGAAAGTGAGCTAATAATCGACATTGATAGGCTTTAAAGACGAAATATCTACCTTCACATGTAATCAATCTAGTGATGACTATGAGAGGGTTTATTAGCTCCTCTTTTATCCACTCCTTGGAGTATCCATTATCTCCAGAGATGTTCTAAAATTCGGTTTTGAAAACCCTGTTATAGCTTGCTCTTGGAAACTGGTGGTGTTTAAATCAATGGTCTCAAACTCTTGAGAGATTTGTGGCTAAGGCAATTGATTCCTCAGAGGCCATGAACACAATGAATAGGAGTTGAGGCAGGCTAAGAGTAATGTAATGTCAAACCTACAATTGTTGGATTACTGAGAGGTGGGGGGGGGGGTGAATCAGTAATAACGTAATTATGATCCTTTTTCTTCAAATGTTATATTAATGTAGAATTATTATCCAATAATGAGCACTAATAAATAAACAATCACACACATACACAATACACCAGTGTTTTATGTGGAAACCCAAATCGGGAGAAAACCATGGAATGCTTTTTCTTATATGTCTTGAAGAATTACATTCATTGGAAGCACCAACTTCCTTTGTTTTCCAGCTGCAACTGGAAGGAGGCTCCAACCGCCTAGTTTCTCAGGCTACAACCTGAGGGAAGCTCCAACTCCCCAAATCTCTGGCTACAACCAGAAGGAGGCTACAACCCCCAATGTTCTCCGGCTAAAACCGGAAGGTGGCTACAACCACCTGTCCTTGCCCTATCCTGCCACCCTGAAGTAGAAGTAGAATGATGGAACCAATGTCACACTATCACTATGAGATATACCATTGTAAACTTGTACCAATAAATCTAAACCATGCATCAACCATGCATCAACCTGTAATCAACCTGTACCATAAACAAGTGCATCAACCATGCACCAACCTATAATCAACTTGTACCATAAACAAGTGCATCAACCATGCACCAACCTGTAATAAAACTGTACCATAAACAAGTGCATCCAACCATGTACCAAGTATGTTCCAATCATGTGTCAACTACACATCAACTATGACTCATCAATATGTACCAACATCATCAACTACTTGTCTCAACCATGTACTCAACATGTACCACAACCAAAAGCCCTCATCAATTTTATCATCCAAATATGATTTGTAGCTCTGTAATAGACCTGGTGTATAT
>ML776921.1:698565-716209 GCA_009831015.1 Picea engelmannii | reverse complement strand
TCCATATTTACTTCTTATCAACCATGACAAAACAATAATGAGTCATATTTACATCAAACACTATTGGGTACATTACCCAAACCTTTGTGCTACGGGTCTTTCTTCAAGGGTTGACATCAATGACAACCAACCTTAATCAACAACAATGAACGACCTGTAACGAATTTAAACCAATAGAGTGGTCTGTTAAGGACATATACAACAATATATAGCACACAGGAGTCTAGCACTTCAAAATAAAATGACTACTGCTGTAATAACCTATATCATGAAAACAGTACATGAATTTTTACAAAGATTTATTTTTTCTAGGCAATGTTATCATTTGTCAACTCATGAACCCCTCCCCCACACCTAAGTATTATGACACCTCACAATAAAAAATATAGGAAACTAGTCAGGTCTCCCGATAACCGAAGAGTTACAGTTTGTAAAGTGTAAAGATAAATTTCACAGATTGGTCTGATGAGACGGTTAGAAGATGGCCCCACCTATAGGATAAGAGATCCTATATATAGATAAGAAGAGGTAGGCAAGAGAGTTTCAAGATAGTCTCAGAGTTAGTTCCCAATGGCAAGTTTATGGAGTTCATTAACCTTATATTAACCATACATACTTCATGTCAGATTTGTCTGCAAGTAATGCCGTACATCAGGACAAGTTTAAATTTATTATTTATTTTTGGTAGATTACCATCCTCGCTAGGTAGAATGCCCTGCTGCCAACAAGCCTATTCAGTACTCCTGTGGGTTTACCTAGTCATACCACAGGCCGGTACCCGCTGCCAGTAGACCTGTTTAGTATCCCGATGGGTTAGCCTCTTAAACCCTCAGAGACTGGCCCTCCATCCATTAAGATTTTAGTATAAGATTGCTTTATGCAAGAAGATGAGGGGCCAGTTCTGAAAACAATTTTTTATTTCTTTTTATTGGGATGGTATTTATGTTAGAGGATGACTTGCCGTTATATTCCTTAGTAATTGTCCTGATGTAAGGGGTACTTAAGCAGACGTGGCCTATCTAAAGATATGATATAATCAAGCTATTTAGTGTGTAGTGGATGGTACCATTGAGAAAGAACAAAAAGGTATCTCTAGGCTCAACTCAATTTCTTCTTTTGTAAGTTATTGTGATGTTTCCATGACTAACCGCTAATTAGACCTCCTTGTTACTCTTTGATAAAGACACTTGAATCACTTACTCAGGTTTCTTGGAAAAACAATACGAGAGACCTCTAAGCTTGATGGTTACGGTGTCACTTCCTTATACAGTGGTGAAGAGTTTCAAGAGCAACTGCTTTGGAATGCCTTAAGAACAAGAATATGAAAGTCTTTGCAAAAATATGGCTAATTACAACAACTCATTATTCATTTGATGCTTAGCAGACAACATGGTTCAAGTGTAACAATGTTTTGAAGAAAAATCCTTCTTTTATATTTCCTTGAACTGTCTACTCCTGGTGAGATAAATACCTATAGATACCTCTAAAACTGTTTGCAAAAACCACACTCTAAAATATAATAAACTAATGAGATCAAGTCATAGGAACATGTATCTCATAGTTAATAAATAAAAATGTAAAATGAGGCTGCATTAGACTCTAAGCTAAACTAACAATATGTAGCTTTTATTTACTATCCTACCCTACCTAAAAAGAAAGGGAAAATCTTTATTCAAGTGTAAGAACTCTTCCAATGTAACCATGTGCAGAGCAAGATAAGAAACATACTCATATCCATATATGAAAAAGTTACCACAATGATTACCTGGATATGAAGAAGCAACCAACCTACTTGTTTGGGAATCAGAAGGTGTTGAAGAAGAGAATAGTATTGTGGCCTGATGACCTCTTGAAACCAAATTTCAATGTAATCTTGATGTTTATCAACAATAATTTCTATGCTCTCCTTCATCATGCTATGCAGATCCTCTTCTTTTGGATGATTGATTTCTAAAGTACATAAAGGATCTGTTGAGATGGATGTTGAGAACTCCTCAATCTCAGGTCTTAGTGATTTCTCTCCATTGGATGTAGTCCATAATTTTTCAGTTTCCTTCGCATTTTGGCGAGGAAAATCATTTTGTAGCTCATAGGACCTTGATTCTTCCAATATTTCTGGAGAGGTAGATACACTTTTGACCACTGCCAAAATATGTTCTTCTTGAAAAGAAGAAATCTCGGCTATTGCTAGGATTTGAGATAGTTCTTACAAACTAATGGTCATCTTCGAATTCATTCTCTTGGTGGTGGTAAGGAAACAAAGGTTGTGTTGTTTGGTTTTGCGGAAGGCTCGAGTGCTCTTGCCTCCTTTCCTAATATGATTGATGCTTTAATTTATTGTTCTATAGTGCTCCCTGTGTTAGTCTCTCCAGAGACTATTTTAGCTCTTTGAGTTGAGATAACATCTGTTTTCCAGTATCAGTCTGCGGATTTTATAAGTGGAACGTTCCTTCCCCCAAAGAGATCAGAAGGAACCTTGGTCGAAAGGTTGGATTTTGATTTAATGTATCTACCTTGTGGGTCTCTAGGACTATTCATGAAATAAATCAAAAACAAAAAGAAAAAGCTACCATTTGGTTTCTAGGTCTATTCATGAAAGTAAACAAAAACAAAAAGAAAAACTACCATTGGGTTTGGGGGAACCTGCTATGGCAGATGTGCAGGTTCTTACCTCTCATCTTAAAGTTCCCCTGCCACCAAGATAATGCTAAGGCATAAGGATGATCTATTTCCTAACTACTTCTTACCTTGAGACAACTCCCCGGCAACGACGCCAAAAATGATGGGTGTTATATATACACTAAAAAGACACTAAAAACCCTCATTTAAATTGTCAACTCGGGGTAAGTAAACTTAGAGTTGTAGCAAAATATATGCCAAATATGGAAGGGATGATAGGAGTATAGTCTAACTAAGGAAGGTAGCTATCTAAGGCTAATCTACTCAAGCAAGGCTATCTAATGAGCAAAACCTACTAAGCAAATTGAAACTATGTAACCTAAGTACTTTTGGGCCAAGGATTGATGGATAGTTCCTAAGAAAGAAAGTAAAACCCTATGTAAAGCAAACTAGTTTAACAATAAGCAAAGCAAACTACTAAGCATAATAAGCAAATGACAAAAGAAAACTTATTTAATTTGCCAACCTACATTCAATGAGAAACTACCCTATGAAAGCAAATAAATAAGCAAGTAAACAAAATCACCTATCTAACCTATTAAAGCAAATAGACAAGTAAGCAAAGACACCTAACTAACCTACTAAAGAAAAAGATAAGTAAGCAAAGGCACCTAACTAACCTACTAAAGCAAAAGACAAGTAAGAAAAKGCAACTAACTATTGCAAGTAAAACTTCTCATTGAACAACTATCTAGCCTAAGAGGCAAGTGAACTAAATGCCTAATGCAAAACTATTTCTAATGTGTGAAAGGAAATCTAAATGCTCAATGCAATGCATGAAAGGAAATCTATTCTATTGAAAGCAAGAAAGGCTACCAACTAAACTTATGAAAACAAGAAACTATCTCTTCTAATCTACGAAAGCAAGAAACTACCTTTAACCTATGAAACACTCAAATGTAATGCTGATGGTTGTGTGAATGCCTTCTGTGGTGACAGATGATATCTCGATGACACTTAACAACAAAGGACAATTCTAATGGTATAAGCTCAATACTAATTTCAATGGCAAAATGAAAGGTGTGAAGTAAACAGTCCAATGAAAACTTAGCCATGATAAAAGTAATGTTAAATACCCTGCACATTCATGTATAAACCATCAACAACATAACGAGATCATCATTTATACTTCTATACTACATAAGAAAAACTAGATTCAACCATTAACTAAGAAATTCAATTGCATTTTAATCCTAGGAAAGGAAATTACATAAATGAAACTATGCTACATCTATTCTAACAATTCAAACTGCAAGAAATAAATGCTTAAAAACAAAAATTAAAAGTAAACTAACAATTACATTAACCAACAACTAGCTAAGCCAATTCTACATAAAAATGAAATAAGCAAGCTATGATTAAAAATTGAAATCAATTCTACCCATCCATCAAACCCTTGTCAAAGAAAACCCAATTAAAAACTCTGTTCTATTCTAATTAAAACTCTGTTTTAAACTTGATTCTACAATTATAAATGAAAACGTAATCTAATATCTAATTACACATGGGGTTAATCTAGGGATCTGCAGATGCGTCTCTAACTACAAGATCAATTCATGTTAGCACAAGCCTTCATACTAACCTGCAAAAGAGAGTTAAATTAATTTAAACTACAACAACAAGTTAAATAACAAAAGAAAAATGCATGTACAAGAAATAAAGGGAGACAACTAAACTACAAAAATGCATAAATAAAATAAAGAAGAGTTACCAGACTGCTGGTGGGCCCCCCAGCAAGTCGTGGTCACTCTCTAAAAGCACACCACGAGCTCAGCAAGATGAATTCACCATAGAAACTCAAAAACACAATTCTGGCATAATCTGGCAATGTAAAAACTCAAAATAGAGTAAAAACGTTTCTGTCCCTATCACAATGATGTATATGATGCTTAGCTTATGTATGACCACCTCGGTGGTATTTATAATGTTTACAGGCTAAGTGGTCAGCCAAAGGAGGTTCGAACCACTTCTAAAATTGGAAAATTTCATTAATGGTGCCCTAACTGCCGAAACAGAGCTACCCAATAATCACCCACCATAACAACCCAAAATCGAGTTGTCAAGAGTTCAGTCGCTGGAGGGGATAAGCATGAAAAAAACCCATGTTTCCGATTTTCCCATCACTTGCCGCCAATGCCATAACCGCCAAGTCACCCTACGTTTTGTGCAGGAAGAGGTGCTGGACGGAGTGCCAGAACGAGTGTCAGATGCCGAATTGAGAACCACGAATTTCTCTTAATCCGTTCACAATTTCAGAAAATGGCCCGCTTGGGAACTAATTGGGCATACTGTGCACAAAACCCATGTGCTGGATTTTTCAGATTCCACTTTATCCTCCTAAAAAATAATGTTTAAGTTTGCTGCCTGTAATAGTGCCGGATGAAGTACTAGAACGAGTGTTGTAAGCATAAACGTAGTGCATTTTCTCCCGAGTGTCGATCATACAATTTTATCATGAAATTTTTCAAAAAGATCCTTCAAAAGATGAAAAACACATATATACATTCGGAAAAAGTGTATAATAACTGTCATAGAATTGATCATATCTCGTGCCCAACAATGCATATGCTTGATTGTTTGTAGGTTCCCAATCGATGCACTCCTTGTTTTCAACACACACATTCTACAAAGTATTTCAACTGTCACAAGTTCCAACTTCATACTTTAGGGGGGCATTCTGTTACATATTATTTTGATCACTTCAATGATCAATTGACAACATGTGTTCATGTTCCCTGAAAATATTAAAAGATACTTTCTCCATGAGAAAGGTGGTTTTCTTTTCCTCCAAAAACCATAACAAGGAAGGTCTTCACACTCTGCCCTAAAACTTTATTTCAACGTCATCGCATGTTGCTTGTGCATAGGGTGCAACGATGCAACGATGCATGAATGTTCTAGAAGGGAATCTTCTAGAAGACGAGGTGGCCTCCGATCGGTTTGGATCTTACTCGCTTCTTTGATTTAGTGGGATCATCCTAATCTCCTCACCCATCTCTCTTTCACCCTATATAAGGAGGGATCTCTCATGGAAAAGGCCAAGGTTGAATAAGCTAATATTTGCATGGAGAGTTCTACTACATATTATGCTTGAGAGCTTTGCTTTAGTTTTTCAAGTTAGATTGTGGATCTTCTTCATTCAAGGCATTGGAGAAAATGTGTGTGTGTTTGAGAAAAGAGCCATTGAAAGGGGATCTTGTAACATTAATTCATGGGTTGTATTCTCCACTTTCCTTTTAATATAATACACCAATACATTTATTCCCTATAAAAGTATCTCAACTTTTATTGTATAAATCCTTGATCTTATACATAGACTTCATTGGAATATATATATCTTTGTATTCTCTCTCTTTGTTGGTTTGTGCTTCTTGAAAACAACTTCACCATATCAAAAACCAAATGAAGGAGCTACAAAGACGACACTAGAAAGGATCAAGCGTCCTTTAAAAGGTAGTTCATTTATGCCTCTTTAAACTAGTTTATATGACAATGAAGTTTAAGAGGAAGTGTGTGTTATGTCTTGTTTTGTTCTAGTTTCATGTGGAAGTTAGGGAGATCTGTTTGTGTCTGCACTAGTCCGATAACAACAATAACATTCAAATTAAGTGTATACATAGTGGAATAATCATGCAAATAGAACATAACACTTATCTTAATATTGTAGAACCGACTAAATGCATAAAAGGGACAATCCTCCTAGCAATAGCCTTGTTTTTCCAAATCTCAACAACAAGCCACCCTGAGTTGAGGCTATGAGTCCACAAGGAGGTTTGGCCTTCTTTGTTGTCCACTCTCCATAATCAACAACTTGAAACCCGGTTCTACTCCAACAATAGTTCCCATCCACCAACTCTCTTCCCCTCAACTTGCATAACCCAAGGAATGAGAGCCCCCTTCTCTGCCACGTAGTCCCTTGGGCCTTCCCACTTCCCTCTAGGGATCCAGTGCAATTGGTTGGTTAGAAATATCATAGTTAGGGACTCCAGGAACTCTCAACTACACCAAGAGTGCTCACAACAACCTTCTCAAGGTTCTTGAACCATTTTCTCAACATAAAATGCACTCACAGTCTTATAGTCTAATTCTTACAGGGACACATGCCACAATTTAAGCAAAACACAACCCAATAATGGATGTTCTCAATCATACCATGGTTGGTGCTCTTTTTCCATCACTTATCCCTCCTCATGCTCTCCAAAACCAACATGAAAAATTGACCCAAAAAGACACTCAAATTTCCTTTTCTTCTCATGCAAGCTTGACTCTCACTTTTCCCAAAACTTAGATGTACTTGTCCCGTGCTGTCATAAATTGGTGAGTTGACCTTTCCCACCTACCACTCTTACATCACTTTAATATCTCTCTTGATATTTCAAGGTGGATAAACATTATAATGAAATAGATGAATTAATATAAATGAGTGACCCTTTGGACCCCTCTTTAGCCCCCTCTCTCGTGGAATCATAGCTCCCCGTCGTTACCATATTGCTTGTACCAAAACCACCGATTATTATTTTTATTAATAATTTTAGTGTACATTTTAAATATCTTGTCCATTGGCCATATCAATGTTACAAAAATAGGATCGTGGAGCAATAAAATAAAACAAATGCAGAAACAAAACATAGAAGATACACAATACAAAAGAGACATAGATTTACGTGGTTCACCCAGTGTGGGCTACGTTCACCAGAGAAATTGCCAGGTCCTTCCTTTATTATTATCCATCAAATGAAGGGATACAACCTACAACAAAACCCACTGTAACTTCCTCTTCTTTCTCTCACAGTCTCCTCTCTCAGAATACAATATTCGCCATCAACCATAGCGTCAATACATTTCCCTCATAAAAGAGGGTTGCCTTCTAGGGAAAAAAACCCTAACATAATCTCTATCGTTAGATCTGCAACCTTATAATGAATGGTCCAGATTTACAATGAAATTACAATATACATTTACAATGCAATTTTTCCTTCAGGGGCTTCGCCCCCGAACCCCCGCTAGGGGCCCACTTGCCCCCAGACCCCCCAGCCGGGGAGATAGCCCCCCCGAACCCTGCAGAGGGGGTACCCCCCTTCTGCACTCCCCCACATGGAAGAGTGTACATACTTCTGGGGTGTAAATACTTCATGGGGTATAAACACGGCTGAAAGCAAGGACCTCTGAATCAGGAAGATAATCAGGCTCCACAACCAACAATCAATTCATATGGGCTATCTTATTCAACCATATCGACTCACCGGCCTAATTAATATTTTCACAATTACATTATAATTGTGCATATTAGAACTGGGGATATTACATCCCCTCCCCCTTATTTTTTCATTGTCCTCAATGCACAACACCATACAAGTGTACATACCTATTAAAATTCTAGGCCCTCCGGGAATTAATCAACATACATGCTCTCCGACTTAATATCACATAGGCACTCCGACCTAAAATAAATATGCATAGGCCCTCTGGCCCCAAAATCCATAGATACATAGGCACTCTAGCCCAAAGCCATACATAATGATTTTACACTTCAGTAACTCTTGCAACAATTCCAACCTGCAATCTCTTGTCCCCCTCAATATGCACAACCTAGGGAATGTTTAAAGATTAGTTATTGAAATATTGATTTTCATTGAATTATTGAAAGATTGTTTGTCATTGATGTCAACCCTTGAACAAGAAGTTAAGAAGTTGCATGTCAGGATAAAGTAGTTGTAAAAATAAACTAGCAAGTTGCATGTCAGGGACAAGTAGTTGTAAACATAAGTTAGCAAGTTACATGTTAAAGTAACTATAAATAGAAGTTAACAAGTTGCATGCGAGTTGCATGTCATCATGAGATCCTCATTAAAACAAAGAGAAGAGTCAATTGGAAGAACACTTATGTGAATACTAATTAGGAGATCTGAAGCTAATAAGTCAAAGTCAATGAAGTCCAGTGAAGGAAGAAGTTTTCAAGAGCTGAGCGTACAGAGAAAAAGTTACAGATCCAGGTTCTTTATGTAAATCCATGAGTTTCAGGAGAAAAAACATAGACATCCATGGGATTCCGTAGGGAAACGCATGGAAATCCACGAGCAAGCAATGTATGGGTTTCGAACATGTGAAGAAAAATTGTTGAAGATCATAGATCTAAAACCCAGGTCAACTACAAGTTGAAGGTATGCCTTTCTATGTATGTTAGGGTGTGTATTCTGAAGAAATTAGGAACATATATGTCTTAGTGATTCATAAGCATTTGATTTGGAGAAATCCCCTGTGGATCTTGGTATGAGGTATGTGTGGTTGCAGTCTTGATGATATATCAGAATTAGTAGCAGCAAGAGGAGTATCAAAAACAACATCAACAATTGGTTATCCGTTACAGTGACAAAGTTAGTGACAAATTAGTCTACATTTGTATCTCAAGGTGGTTGGACGGGGCAAGGAAAGGGGGTTGTAGCCTCCTTATTGTTGGAGCTGGTAAATTAGGGAGTTGGAGCTTCCTTCATGTTGTAGCCTGTAAATAGGGGGTTGGAGCCTCCTTCCAGTTGTAGTTGGAGAAATAGGAAGTTGGTGCTTTCAATGAATGTACTCTTTGATAAATAAGAAAAGTATTTCATGGTTTTCTCTCGCATTGGGTTTCCACGTAAAATTCTAGTGTACTATGTTTATGTGATTTTTATGCATTTTGAATTATGGTGTAGATGATATATTGAATTCTAATGAGAAACTATTGAACACTATTGGAGGTTTTATATTGTTATTAAAATTACTCACCGTGCTCATACTGATTCACCCCCCCTCTCAGTATTCCAACAATTGGTATCAGAGTAGGTCCTTTAAGAAGCAGTCTAGCCTCTCAAAGGAGATCATGGAATATGCTAAGGTTGGAGCACTAATGTTTGATGGTCATAACTATACCTTCTGGAATAAAATGATGAAAACCTTTTTGCATAAATAGAGATTTTATGTTTATCAATCAGTAGTAGATGGGTATACTAAACCAACCACTCCCCCAACAAAAATATATGGAAAGAAACTCGGTGAAAACAACTCAAAGTCTAAAGGTATCATTCTGAGCAGTCTAGTTGATTTAACACTTGTTAAGATTATGCAATGTGACAGCAAAGGATCTTTGGGATAAACTCCAAAATATTTATGAAGGAGATTCCAAAGTTAAGAGAGGTAAGCTTTAAATCTCCAGAGCTAAGTTTGAACAACTGAAGATGAAGGAAGATGAAGACATTGAAACCTACCTTCTGTGAGTTGATGAAATAGTTAACACTATTAAGGGAATGGGAGTAGAAGTTGATGAATCAATGGTTTTTCAAAAGGTATTGAGGTCTCTTCCTATGATATTTGATCCTAAAATATCAACCCTAGAAGAAAGAGAAGATCTCGGTACTTTGAGAATGGATGATCTACATGGAATATTTGTATCATATGAAATGAGAACATAACATGAGAACCCAATCATGAAGGAAGAAACTTTCAAGGCATCCAAGAATACAAAGAAGAAGAACAAGAAAAATTCAAAACCAGGTTGCAGTTGTAGTGATGATTCAGACGAAGATGAAGAGATGGTTAACTTCATAAGGAAATTAAAGAAATGAACCGACAAGTATAAAGGCATGATTCCATTGAAATGTTTTAATTGTGGTGGTATTGGTCATTTTGATTCTAAATGTCCTCATAAGAATAAAGACAGTGATGAAGAAGAAGCTTCTAAAAGGGAAAATAAATATCAAAAGGGAAATAAGAGAAGAAAACAAAGGAAATTATTCAAGAAAAGTTTCTACTCAAAGGAGGACAGTTCCTCATCAGACGAGGAGGATAATGATAGTGACAATGATTTAGAAAGAGTACTCTTCATGGCAGTAGAAGATGATGAAGAAGGTTCCTAAGAAGAAGGCGAAGTCAATCTCATAGTAGAGCTAATCAGTGCATTAGAAGAACTTAGGAAATAAAGAAAGAAAAGCAACTCACTGAAGGAAGAGTTAAAAATGAAAGAGGGATATCATAATTCCAACTCTAAAGAAATTGAGAAGATGATCACAAGTATAAAAATTCAAATAGAAGAAGACAAAAGGATTTAGGAAATAATTAGAAGTCAATTAGAAGAAAAGGAGAAAATGATTGGAAGCTTGGAAGCATAAATAGTCTCTTTAAGGAAAGATATTTAGAAGAAAGATATGTAAAAGAAGAGAAAAAGAATATTGGATCGAATCATCAACAATCAAAGACCATACAATGGAATATCCATACTAGGATACAATCAAGTACAGAATGAGAAAGGATCAAGCTTGAAGACAACAAAACATGAAGTAGAACAAAGAAGCTATGCATAGAATATCATAGATTCTGTTAAGAAGGAAGAACGCAAGCCCCCAAAGAAGAACATTCCATAAATAAAGAAGACTCGAGAAGATGAATTCAGAAGGAGTGCATCACAAAGAATATCATCTACTCCCAGGTATCAAAGGTTCTTTTATGGTCATTGTTTTAATTGTGCTAATTTTGGACATAAAGTTGTAAACTATAGAGCCTATGCCAAGATCTGAAGCAACTATGTAGGGTAGTAAATAATAGTTATCCCATAAAATATTATGAAGTATACAATAGAAACCAAAATAGTTTTGGCACATTAAGCAATGAAGTAGAACGCTACAAATGCAAAATTTTTGGACACATAGCGAAGAATTGCAGATTAACTATTCCACCCAGGGAACCAAAGAAGAAAATTAACCGTCATATATCAGAACCACAAGAGATATGGAAAAGAAAGCATAATCAATGCTTGCTTTCTCTACAAGATCAACATAGAAAAAGTGATTGGTATCTTGAAAATGGTTTTTCAAAGCATATGAAAGGTGACTAGAACATGTTTGTAACTCTAAAGAAAGAAAGAGATGGATCAGTTTCATTTGGCAATAATCACTCAGCTAAAATTATAGGTAGATACATAGTTAAGCTTGGAAGAAAAGATGCCATGGAAACAAATGTTCTATTGGCCGAAGATACGAAACACAATCTGCTGAGTGTAAGTCAAATGTGCGATCAAGGAAACACACTTAAGTTCGACTCAGAGAAATGTGAAATTAGGAAAGAAGGATCAGGCAAGTTAGTGGAGACAACAATAAGGACTCCAAACAACATATATGTTTTGAATCAAATTGGAAAATAAATTTGTTGCTTAGGAAAGGAAAATGAAGGTTGGATTTGGCATAAAAGAATGGATCACATGAACTTTGACAATCTTGTCAAAATCAATAGAAAGGAAGTAGTAAAAGAAATGCCTAAAATTTCAAAGCCAGTGAATACTCTATGTGAGAATTGTCTACATAGAAAATAGAACAGGACCAAGTTCAAATCAAAGGAGTACTCAACGTCAAAACCATTAGAGATTGTACATACCGATCTATGTGGACCAATGAGAAAAAATGGATTAAATGGTGAATAATACTTCATGTTACTGATTGATGATTGTTGATATTATGGTAGCTACGAGAGGTATTGACCTCCACATGTAACCTTTGATGAGACTAGAATATTTTGGGAAGCAAGAGAAACCTAAAGCTTTGGATAATAACCCTAGAAGACAATTCATCTTAATAGAATAAATTAATATTGATTTATTATCCCTCAGGAAGAGAAGTCGGCCTAGTCAGTTAATATGGAGTAGTATAAATAAAAGGAGCTAGATCTCATTTTTCACTCACTCACTCACAACTGCATAAGGAAAAGAAGTGTGCATGAGTGAAGGAGAACTACAACTATTGTAGTAGTGATCTTGTCTTGGGTTATTGGTTTGGACTTTATGCTTGGTCTTTGGTTATCCTTGCTTGGTGTGCTAGCCTTGGTTGGATGTTGGTATTCTACCATAATTATTCTTTATGTCAAGGTTAAGGTGCTTAGAGGTGGCCTTTGTTCCTATGGTTGGGTGGAAATATTTCTATATTTTCTATGGTGAAACAAGCACAACCATTTTTATAACAGGTTATGGGCCCACACCTCCTTCAGTCAATCTAACCACTAGAGGGAAGCTAAGACATAATATTATCAAGCTCATTGAAGAACTGTCGCTAGGGTTTCTAGTAGGTGCAGTTACTAAATCACTACCACTAGGGTTACTATTAGGTGCAGCTTCAAACCCTAAAACCTCTTGCCCAACACCTTATGAAGGAACACTTTACTTAAGGAGAAGATATTCTAGTGTGCATTAGTCCAGTGCACCTATTGGCACTCTTGGAAAGAAAAAACATCAAGTTTGAAATTTTGGGTCAAAGTCAAAGTTTGACCATCTATCAGTCAACATAAATCATGAATGAAAAGGAAGATCATCTACACTATTCAGCTCTTACATGAACTCTTGAAGATGACACATGGATAATTGACAATGGAGATTCGAGGCATATTATAGGAAACCAGGTCAGACTCTCCAATCTGAATGAAAATAAGACATCTCACAAAGTAGAACTGAAGACAAGAACACCTATCGAGTCAAAGGAATTGGTTAAGACTCCATCAAATTGGAATTAGGTAACAATGTTCATTTCAGTGATGTCTTATATGTACATGGTTTAGAAAAGAATCTTGTATCTATATCTTGCCTAGAAGACAAAGGAAATATAATATCCTTTGTAGATGGTGAATTATTATCTTGGTCTAGAGACTCCAGCATAGAGAATGCTAGACTTATTGGAACTCGTGAAGGCAGATTATACAGACTACTAGAATGTAATGATGAAGCTATTGAACCTGATGAAGTCAATCCCAATGAACTTTGGCATAGAAGGTATTCTCATCTTAACTATCAAGCATTACCTTTCCTCGAGAAAATGGTGGAAGGAATACCAAAACTACAATATACACATGAAGGAATTTGTAGAGGATGTGCACTTGGTAAAAATGTTAAGAAGCCATTCTCAAGTAGCGATAATATATCTAAGGTAATCCTATATCTAATACATTCATATGTTTGTGGTCTGATGCCAGTTAAATATCTAGGAGGTTCTCTTTATTATGTAACCTTCATAGATGATTACTCAAGAAATACTTGGTTATATCTCTTGAAGACAAAGGATGAAGTTTTCAACAAGACTCAAGAATTCAAAGCAGAAATAGAAAACCTCACAAGAAAGAAAATCAAGACTTTGAGAACAAATAATGGAGGAGAATACACATCCAAGGAATTTGTTGCCTTTTTCAAATCAACAGGGATTAGGAGGGAGCTAACTATTCCTCATAATCCTCAAAAAAATGGTGTAGCATAAAGGAAGAATAGATCCATTGAAAAAATCGTGAAGGCACTAATGAATGATCACGGTTTATCCATGTATTTATGGGGAGAAGTATCCATGAAAGCAATATATGTTCAGAACATAAGTCCCCGCCAAATATTGAAGGATATGACTCAAGAAGAAGCATTCTCAGGAAAGAAACCTAATGTGGAACACTTAAGAATCTTTGGGTGCCCTTTTTACATTCATAAGCCCAAGGATAAAAGGAAAAAATTAGAACCCTCAGGAAATAAGGGCATATTTGTTGGATATAGTGAATCCTCCAAAGCCTACATAATCTATATTCCAGAAAAACATAAGATTGAAGTCAATAGAGATGTAACCTTCAATGAGAAGATGGATTTCAAGAAATCTATAGAAGAATCCATGGAAGAAGAATATGAAGAGCCTAAATAAGAAAGCACTTGTCTTCCAGAAAGTCAGAATGAAAAACCAGAACAACTTGATCATCCAATGAAACCATGCGAACCTATTGAATCATTCATTGTACCCAAAACTAGAAAATGTCCAGCTAGGCTTGAACCTACTCTACAAGAAGCATGAAGACTCAAATCTCCAAGTGGCACTTTCAAAGAAAGCAAGAAGCCCAAAAGATTCTCCAGCTATGTAGCATATATGACAAAAATTATAAATGAAGAACCCACCACATTTGAAGAAGTAGTTCAAAAGAAATAGTGGAAAGAAGCTATGACAGAAGAATACCAATCCATCATGAAAAATGACATGTGGGAAATCGTGCCTAAACCCAAGGAAAAATAAATGGTAACTTCAAAATGGGTCTATAAGATTAAACATGTAGTAGACAAAAGCGTGGACAAACACAAGGTAAGGTTCATAGCTAGAGGGTTCTCCCAGAAGGAGGGAGAAGATTAGGATGAAACCTTTGCTCCTGTTTCCATATATACTTCTATTAGAGCCATTTTGTCTCTTGTTGCTTCCATGGGATGGAGTCTAGATCAGATGGATGTAAAGACAACCTTTCTCAATGGAGCAATTGAAGAAGAAGTGTATATTGAACAACCTCAAGGTTTTGAGGTACATCCCAGAGACACTTATGTTTGCAGATTAAATAAAACCCTACATGGACTCAAGCAAGCTCCAAGATCTTGGTATGATAGAATTGGCAGTTACTTTATAAGACTTGGTTTCTCTAAGAGTCATGCAGATCAAAATCTCTACTACAATGTTGTGAACAATGCACCCGCGATTCTACTACTATATGTCAACAATTTATTCTTGATAGGTGTAGAGTCTCTCATCACCCAGTGTAAGAAGGAATTATCTTCTGAGTTTGATATGAAAGATCTTGGTCTCATGCACTATTAGTAGAGACTAGAAGTATAGTAGAAGCTTGGTGAAATCTTCCTTGGACAAGGAAAATATGTAGTGAAGATTATTCAAAAATTTGGAATGATGGATTGCAAATCCATGGTCACTTCTATGACCATAGATATAATAAAAATAAGAGACTTAGATTCTGATCCAGTAGACCCGTCCCTATATTGGCAATTGATTGGGTCGTTAATGTGTCTAGTGAATACTCGACTAGATATTTTCTTTGTTGTAAACACTTTAAGCCTGTTCCAAGTGGAACCCGGAAATGAGCACTGGATAGCTACAAAAAATGTTCCAATATATATTCGTGGGATTCTAAACTATGGTTTCAGACACACCTCATCCAGTGATATACAACTTCATGGATTCACAAATTCAGATTGGGAAGGGAGTGCACAAGACATAAGGAGTACCTCAAGGATGTGTTTTGGTTTGGGTTATGCTATGATATCATGGGCTATCATGAAACACAAGTCTGTCACACTCAACACAACACAAGAATAATATATCACAACATGTGAGGCATGTATGGAAGAAGTAAGGATGAGGAAGTTGATTTCTAGATTATTTGATCAAGTACCAGATTCGACCATAATATATTATGACAATCAAATTTGTATGAGGATATCAGAACACCTAGTGTTTCATGATCAGTCGAAACATATTGAGATCAAATACTACTTTATTTGTGATAAAGTTGAGGAAGGAGAAGTGAAAATCCAATATATCTCCACAGATGAGCAGGTAGCAGATATTTTGACAAAGACTTTGTCCAGGATAAAGTTTGCATACTTAAGGGAAAAGGTGGGGATCATGGAGATAAATCCATTAGCTGAAAGGGAAGAGATGGCTCCCCAGGTTGGGAGGGAGCATTGATATGTTATTGATTCATGGGAAGTCATTTTCCAATTTGGAAAATGGTCCAGGTTGGGCAGTTCCTTTCCAGTCCGGAAAGTGGTTTGATATTTCTAAAGAACAATCATTTTTCAATTCGGAAAATGGTCTAGATCAGACAGTCATTTTCGTAATGAAAATGGTCCGATATATTGTTGATGTACCATAGAAAATGATTCCCCTTGTGGCCATTGTGGGGGAATGGTCTAGGAAAATCATTATTCTTGGCATTCACTCTGAGCAATGGTCTAGAATGGTCTACCTTGTTGAGCAGCCATTCTTTCGAAGTTCATAGTTGTGAGTAGTTTCGAAGAATGGTCTGTTTTGGAGGTTGGTGTAGGACAATCATTTCCATTGGAAATGGTATGGACATTCATTCCCTAGGGAAAAATCATTCTCTCCAAGTTGCACTGTGATTAGTGTCGGAGGAATGGCCTAGTTAGGTGAATGGTCCAAGATCAATAATCAGGGACACGAATTCCTTAGGGAAGACTCATTCTCTCAAGATTGCACTATGATTAGTGCCAGAGGAATGGCATTGTTAGGTGAATGGTCTAGGCTCAGAAATCGGGGACAATTATTCTTATATGCTTGGGAATAATAGTCCAGATAGCCCATGGCTGATGTGTTACTTTCTAAGGGAAGACACTCTTCTAGATATCACATATGTGAGTGGAAGAATGACTCGGATGACTCAGTATGTATCATGATATTGTTGATATCAGATGATATGATTATTGTAGATATTATATGTCTCTGGAAAGTAGTTGTATGCTACTATGGTGGATGTGATCCACTGGTAGTGACTGTGTGTCATTGGTTAGTAGCAGTGTGCTACTAAGAGTGGTTTTGTACCATCGAATAGTAGTTGTATACTACTATGTATAGACACAATTGTGTTCTATTGGATGGCATTGTTCTGATTTCCATGGAGACTATCTAGTTGGATAAGTGATGAAGGTGCTCGTGATTTGATCATAAGATATCCTATGTGTCTACAAAGATGCTATTGGTTGAATGGTATGCTTGTGCTCAATACCATTACCTTTAATACCTCCCTATATAGGAGGGAGTATCGATATTATGGTAGTTGCGAGAGGTATTAACCTCCACATGTAACCTTTGATGAGACTAGAATATTCTGGGAAGCAAGAGAAACCCTAAATATTTAGATAATAACCCTATAAGACAAGTTGGCTTAAAAGAATAAATTAATATTGAGTTATTATCCCCTAGGAAGAGAAATCGACCCAGTCAGTTATGATGGAGCAGTATAAATAAAGGGAGCTATATCTCATTTGTCACTCACTCACTCACGACTGCATAAGTGTAAATTCTAACCTTGTACAATATCTACTGCAAACTGATATTCAGAAAAGAACAGAAAAGATACAATGGAAAATACAAACATTACACAGAGATTTTTCACCTGGAAACCCAAACCGGGAAAACCA
>ML776921.1:675073-698515 GCA_009831015.1 Picea engelmannii | reverse complement strand
TAGGAGCCAGTGGCATCCAAAACCCTAACCCAATGACCTGGATTAGTCCAAAACCCTAATTCCTTAACCGGAAATAGAAAACCATCGGCAAAAACCATGTGCCGAAAAACCACCTAATATCATGTGGTCCCGGAAATATGTCGGCCCAGTGAAAATATGTCGTCCTGAAAATATGTCAGCTCGACGAAAATATGTCGGCCCGAAAAAAAATTTTTGGGGGCGCTGCCCCCAAACCCCCGCGCGGGGGGCTCCGCCCCCCTGCATGCCCGGCGTAGGCACTCAGACACTACTACTCGTGCAAAGAATATAACACATATCCAACAATAAGGACAATAAGTGTGCATGAGTGAAGGAGAACTGCAATTGCTGCAGTAGTGATATTGTCTTGGGTTATTGGTTTAGACTTTCTTCTTGGTCTTTGGTTATCCTTGCTTGGTGTGCTAGCCTTGGTTGGCTATTGGTTTGCTACCAGAATTATTCTGTCTGTCAAGGTTAAGGTGCTCGGGGGTGGCCTTTGTGCCTATGGTTGGGTGACAATATTGCTAATTTTTTTTATGGTGAAACGAGCACACCCATTTTTCTAACAATGACTACAAAAGAATGAATGCAGTTTGATTTCTCAAGAAGAAGTTAGAGACATTTGAACACTTCTAGATATACAAAGAGATCGTTGAAACAGAGACAGACTTGAAAATCAAATGTTTGATATCATAAAATGGTGGAGAGTTTACGTCGAAAGAATTCATGGATTTTTGTTGCGAACATGGAATAAAAAGGAAATTCTTAGCAACCAGGACACCTCAACAAAACATATTCGTTGAAAGAAAGAACAAAATAGTACAGGAAATTGCCAGAACCATGTTGAAAGATTCCAAGTTGGGTGACATATTTTGGGCATAGAAAATACATACAATAGTTCATATCCTGAATAGAGGAATGCTCAGAAGTAATAGTGATAAGACTCCCTATGAGCTATGGAAAGGAAGACTGGAAAATGTGAAGCATTTTAGAGTATTTGGAAGCAAGTGCTATATCAAAAGAGAAGACAACAGGATTGGAAAATTTGACTCTCAAGTTGAAAAAGGAATATTTTTTGGGTACTCAAGAAAGAGAAAGGCATACAAATGTTTCAATCTAAGACTCAAAAGAATAGTGGAAAGCATCAATGTATATATTGATGAAACAAGTGTATGAAATCCCAAAGAAGAAATAAAAGACTCAGTAGAGAAGGAAGGAAAACATGATTTGAAAGAAGAAGTAGTAGAAGAAGAAGAAGCGGAAGAAGAAGAGGAGCATCCAGAAGAAGAGCAAGAGGAAGATGACCAACAAAATCTTCAGATATCTGCCAAAACTCCTACATGGTGAGTGCAGAAAAATCATCCACTAGAACAGATCATTGGGGATATATATGCAAGAGTTGAAAACTGAAGAACATTACGCACACTAGAAAAAATACTTCTAACATTGTTGTCAGTAGTTGACTCCAATAGTTTTGAAGAAACCAACACTGATGAAAATTGGCTCAAAGCTATGGACAAAGAACTAAATTAGATAGAGAAGAATGAAACAAGGAAACTTTTTCCAAGGACAAAGAATAAGAACATGACTAGCACAAGATGGGTATTCAGAAACAAGCTGAACAAGGATGGACAGGTAACCAAGAATAAGGCAAGGTTAGTATGCAAGGGATATGCTCAGGTTGAAGAAAATTTTGCCCCAGTTTCCAGAAAGGAAGAAATCAGACTGATCTTGGCATATGCATGTTCTAAGAAAATCAATGTATATTAGATGGATGTAAAACTAGCTTTCCTAAACAGAGAACTAGAAGAAGAAGTCTACATCGAACAACCAGAAGGGTTTCTACTATCATAAAAGGAAGATTATGTTTTCAGATTGAATAAGGCACTATATGGACTCAAACAAGCTCCCAGATCATAGTATTCAAGATTGGGTAGGTATCTACAACAATAAGGGTCTAGGAAAGGCAATGCAAACAACAATCTCTACATAAAGGTAAATCAAGATAGTATATTGATAATTGAAGTTTATGTTGATGACATTATTTTTGGAAGTGATCATGACACGATCAGTAAAACATTTTCTAAAGCAATGTAGAATGAATTTGAAATGTCATTACTTGGTGTGTTGTATTTCTTTTTGGGACTCCACATATGTCACCAAAATAAAGGTATTTTCATTTCCCAGACCAAGTATATAAAATAAATGCTAAAGAAGTTTGGAATGGTAGATTGCAAGCCTGTAAGCACTCACATGCAGACTAGTTGCAAATTGAACAAAGATGATAAATTCAAGGATGCAGATCAAAGACTCTACAGATCGATGATTAATAATTTACTCTATGTGACAACATCGAGACTGGATGTGATGTAATCATTTGGACATGTTGCAATATTTCAAGCAACATCGTAGGAAACACATGTTATGAAAGTAAAGAGAATATTCAGATATCTCAAAGGAACATAATACTATGTATTATGGTATCCAAAAGGGAATGATCTATCTCTAATTGCATACAAAGATGCAGATTGGGAAGGAAGTGTTGATGATAGAAGAAGTACAAGTGGAGCATCCTTCTACTCGGGTGATTGTATGGTATCCTAGTTGAGCAAGAAACAACCTTCAATATCATTGTTTTAACACACCCAACCCCTTAATTAAACATCTAAGGGATGGGGCATCAAAGTTTTTCTTTCGCTTGGTTAATTTCCAGTCCCTTACTAAGCAAAAAACTTCATCTTCTACTCACCCCGAGTTTTCATATCACACTACACGCCTAAACCAACTAGCAGAGTCCTCCTCGTGACCTCGGGTTGAAAACCAAGAGATAAAAGGTATTCTTAGTGAAGGTTTCAAGACTTCGTAACTCTCAAACTTTGGGAGTTCCAACGGTATTGCATGACGTTCCTCCCGAGTGTCGAATTCCTGGATTGTCGAATAACAGAGGCAATCAACGATCTAAATCACTCGTCGAAATCCTATGGTTGGAAAGGGGCTTCGAGACTTCGGGCTTTGGGAGTCCCAGAGGGTTAACACACTCACTCCACCAGAGCGTTGGAATAGTGAAGTTGCGAAGGAGCCCGAGATTTCTCCACATGGCCCTAACCTTCAGGTCCTTACGCATATCTATGACACTATGCTCCAAAATTCTGGACACTCGGAATCCCAGACTATTGAAGTAATCCACTATCGCATGGGATGAAGTGTAATATATGGTGGTGAGTACAGTTGGGTCCCGAGTACCCCACCTTTCAGATGGGCCTAACGCTAGACATGCGACAAGATAGATCTTGCATGTGGCCCCTATAGGGGGTGACACATGTCACAGTCTAATGGGCCCATGGGGTTTGCAGATGTGCAAACCTAGGTGACACGTGGCATGTGTAATATGGTTCCACATCACCTTGAGTGACGTCAAGGTGCCATGTCATCTTGGATTGATAGCTTTCCATCCCTTTGATCTCATGGTTAGTAAGAGTCCACATAATCCCTGAATCCACGACCTCCATTTCTTCAGAACTTCGGCCTTCAGAGAGTTCGCGGTGTAACTTCCTCATTTTCCCAAAGTGGTCAGCGTTGGGCTGACCTTGAGTTAAATATAACGGCTAGGGGAGATCCTAAAGGATCCATAGATCCACGATCTGTGTTAATTTTCTACTTCGGCCTTCGATGGTTTCGGTGTTAACATTACTCCACTCTCCTGAAGTGGAACTTCATTGTAGTTTCCTTGGCGTAGATCTAATGGCCAAGGGGACTTACGATTCTTCCTAGATCTACGGCTCACATTAATTCATAACTCCAACATTTGGGAGTTTTAGCGTGTAGTTTTCAACTTCCTCCTGGTGTGCTAAGTCTCCGGACTAATGGATCTAGAGACATGTGTCCTTAACGATGGATGACAGAGATGGACTCCATTGTTAGTGATTTTGATAGCCTTCACACTTTAATGACTCTTGTCCAACTTCCTCTAGAGTGTCGAGTCTCTGGAATACGAGATCTCCTACCACGTGGACCAAACATGTAATTTCTAGAGATGACACATGGCAAGGAAGAGAGGACATGTGGCCCCTTCAATGGGTGACATGTGTCACATGTTAATGGGCCTATAGGGTCTGTGAAATGCTCGAATTCGGGTGACACATGGTAGGTTGATAGTGGGTGAACGTCACCCTAGATGATGTCATTATGCCATATCACTCTAGACTGATAGCCTTCTAACATCCCTCAGATATCACGATCGAGATCTGACCATGTATATCCATAGATATACAGATCCCGTTACTTCATAAATTCGACATTTGAGAGTTTTACGATGCAAACTCCTCGTGACTCCCAGAGTTGTTCAACATCGGGCTAACCATAGTCTAGATATGACGGTCAGGGTCGATACATGTAGACCCATAGATATATGACTCTCGTGGCTTCAGGACTTCGGTCTTTGGGGGTTTTGACGTACAACACCCGTGTCCTCCCGAAGCAGTCAACATCGGGTTGACTACATCGTAGGTACGATGGTTGGGATAGTCCCCGGGCATCCTCAGATCTACAACCTAGATTAAATTTGGGCTTCAGAACTTTAGAGGATCCATCTCCCTTACGACGAATACCAAAATTCGTCGAACTCGTGAAGAATTAAGGAGTCAAGAATTTAATGCATACACTCCTTCTCCAAATCCAGTGGTCGTGACAAACCTTGGATCCTCCCAAATGGATCTCGTTTTCTCATCTTCCAAATGAAAGGATCTTCCCTTTCGAGACTTAAATATCACTATCCTTCTTGAGCTTCGCCAATTCTGAAAGACTTAGGCATGAACGTGTGCTTTGTGCTCTTTCTCCTAAGCTTGAGACTTAGAAGAACCTCCCATGCACCACTTGTGCTCATTCACCAAACTCTGGAACATAAAATGTTCTCAGTCTCTGCCTGCCTCACAGAGACTCTATGCATACATGCACTACCTCTCCTGAGCTTAACATACTTCTTTTTCCAGTAGATTCAAAACAACTGGAAGTGTAGATTCACATACATGAAACTGTGTCCAAGGTCGACGACCTCACAGTTCCATTGCACTAACTTAAGCCAGCAAAGGGCTCAAGAATTTACGAGTAAAAATCATGTCTGAACCATATAATTTCTTACTTTCCTAAATACACAATCAAGTAGAAATAAAAGGGACACGGTCTAACCATCAAGCAAACATGCACATCTCTGAACATTCACAGGATATCCAACTTTATTTTATAGTTACGGTTCAATTACACAAGGTATGATAATACTTATCTATTTCAAACTATAGCCAACTAATTGACTGTGGGTGTTCACCTTTCCACCCAACCATAGGCTCAGAGGCATTCATTCTTATCACTCTGGCCACCCCCATGCCAAGCCATGATATAACTAGGGAATTTCTGACAACTCTCTTATAGGTTCTCTCTCTTTTTCACTTCCTCTACGAGGTTTATCAGATGCTTCCTCAACATCAAGCTCACAGTCTCATGTTTGAGTCACATTCTCCTGTAAATTCTCCAGTACCCACAAAAGTGTAACCATATTTCAGTTCCTCTTCTCAGCTAGAGAGTCTCACATGATCTCCCCTCTTCTCTGTATATGTCTGCATTCCTTGCATGCACACCCCTCCTTGGGAAGGTTCCCCTTCCTGTCATGTTCCTTCTGTCAGAAGGAAACTCAGGTCAACCTAGGTTTGTAGGACCTTGTGGTACTTCAAGCTGAAATTATTCAGCTAGACCATGCTTCCATTCATGGGGGGTGGTTTATGGTTCAACCATCAGTCCTTTATTCATTAACTGATTCCTCCTTGGGATCCAGAGGAGTTTTATTATTCCCAACAAAGGGAAATTTGGGGTCATTTGACATAATGAACCCTCTCCATAGTTTTCCCCTTTATTTCCTCTAGTTATATCATGACCAGTTGTTCTAGGTAGATATCGATGGCCATCCATCTTTTACAACTGGCTCAAAACAATTTTATGGAAATTTTGGCAATTTACTATTTTTAGTAGTTTTAACTTCCGGGGCCATTTTGAGGGCCTAAATGAAGGTTTTTCGGGATCGAGATTCTCAATGATATCCTAAGGCATTATTGAGCCCCCAAAATTAATCTCCTTGATGATACCTTTCCAACGGGCTATCATGCGCCTAAAACAGAGATCGTATGCAAAAGTTACAACCCCGAGAAGTTGATGTACTAACTTACCCAAACGGGGCCCACATGACTTTTGGCGCTTCATCTCCTAGGGTTAGGTTTTTGGATGTCTAGGGTTTTTGATATTCCTATTTATTGTAAAAATTCCTTCATAGGCTCATTGTAATCATATTTTAGCGAATGAGCACAACCGTCACATCTCTTCTCAGAGATAAGATGCCACCATTCCAACCAACTTGTTTCCGCTGCATTTTACAGTTTTAGCTTATTTCCCTATTGAATAGAAAACCAGTTTTACTGTATCTCTATTATTTTGTGTTAAGTGTCTGTTAATAATCTGTAGTCATTTTATTCTTCTCATAAAATACAAATCAGTGGTATCAGAGCGGTCTTCTCCTTGTCATCTTAATGCATGTCCCCAACGAGGTAGGAGTACAAAGAGTTGGGTCTCGAGCGTGTTTCTCTTGAGGACAAAATCTCTCGCATGCCCAAGTGACCTCTCATGGAAAGAGAAAATAAATATGACGGGATAAGAGATCCTTTCAAACTGTTGATTGATGAAGCCCTCACACAACAGAGGAACGAGATGATGGATAGCTTCGCGCAAATCCTTCGACGACTACCAACATGGGACACATCTTCTTCGAGCAGAGGGGTCGCCCCCTTCAAGGTAAAAATAAACTTCGATATTCCTATATTTGAAGGTTAGATAGATGCAGATGCTATAGACAAGTGGTTGAATCTACTAGAAGGGTATTTTTCTATCCATAACTTTTTGAATAGAGAAAAGATTACTTTTGCGCTCCTCAAAGATGTTCCCCATGTCAAAGATTGGTGGGAAAATTTCTATGAGAAAAAGGAAGCAGAGGAACCCTCATTATTTACAGTCACAACCACCTAAGAATCCTTTAGGGATGCTATTAAGGAATAATACTACCCTTTCGGAAGCTATGACGACTTGTATACCAAATGGACCACACTGCGGCAAGAAAGAGACCAAACAATGCTAGATTTCACAAATATATTCCATAACTTGCACACCAAGTTGGGTATCAAATATTCAGAGTGACATCTAGTGCTCAAGTATCATGGTGCTCTGCATAGATACATCAAGACCGAAATGGAATTTCTGGACATCTCATCCTTGGGCGTGACCTACCGATATGCCATCAAAATCGAGTAGAAGCTCAAACAAAAGACATCGACAATTTGGGCCTGGGAACCCCTCACAAAAAAAAGCTAGCAAAGAGTGGCCCCAACCCAAAGAATAAAGGATAGAGAAAATATGGACAGTATCAGGACAACCAGTCCAAGTCGCAAGCAAAGAAGGACACTAGAAAGACAAAGAAAGATACTGGGAAGTGGTGCGACTTCCATAAGAGCCCTTGGCATAACATTGCTGACTGTTGCTCAAAGTAGTCGATGATGGCTGAAGTGAAAGCCTCTGAATCATATGCAAGTTCTAACTCTAAGCCAGAACTAGAAAGGGGAAGATGGATCATTGACATGGAACCCAATGCCACCATTTCTACCACCAAGCTCCAGCCTGGTGAACTAGACGAGCCAGAAGAAGGAGAGCACCTCTTCCATTCATAGATGTGATAAAAGGCACCCCGCTGCACTTCATCATCGATAGCGGTAGCCAGAAGAACCTCATCTCAACAGAGGTCATCAAGTGGCTGGCCCTGCTAACAACGCTGCACCCCCAACCCTACACCATTAGATGGCTCCACCAAGGAAGCGATCTCCGCGTCAGCCAACAGTTTTGATTGTCGTACGACATCAAGCCCTTCAAAGATGAGGTATTGTGTGATGTTTCTCCTCTCGAAGTTTGTGATGTTATTTTGGGCCAACCTTATTTATGGAAACGTCATGCTGTATATGATTCTAGGCCTCATAGTGTTATTATTACTTTGAACAGGAAATTTTACAGGATACCCAAGGCAGTCCCACCTAGTGCTATTTCCTTGATCTCTGCTAAGGAATGTAGGAAGGTCATCTCTCAGATGGGGAAGTTTTTCTTCATTGTGATTCTCTCTCAGAATAAGCGAAAGATCACAACCACATCCAGGGTCTATGCATCTGACCTCTCCACATACCAGAAGCAAGTAGATAAGTTCATGGAAGAATACTCAGATATCTTCTCCTCACCTACCAGGGTACCTCTACATTGCCAGGTCAAGCACCCCATTGATCTGATCCTCGGCGCAATGCTGCCTAATGGGCCAGTGTACCGCTGCTCTCTATTAGATAATGAGGAGATCAAGTGACAGATCTAAGAAATGCTCCACAATGGACACATTCATCCCATATCATCACCATGGGGGAGCCCAATCGTGTTGGTACAAAAGAAAGATGGAACCTGACGACTCTGCATTGATTACCAGTGTTGTTGGGAAAAACACCCTACGGACTAGCAAATAGAGTTCATACTTTGCATGCAGATTTGATCGAATAGAAATTACTTTCTACCTACATCCCTAGATTTAAATTCCCTTTTCTCAGTAAATGCATGGAAAGATCCACCTACCTTGTTACCGACATTTGATGTCGATCCTCCGTTGTGATTGATTACTTGTTCACAATGCTCCTTCCAAAGATGACATGCACTCAAGACAAACAACAACTATGCATGCATGCTACTTCTATACTAACGGGTTAGAAATCAAACATAAACTAATCAAACCATAGAAATTTCATGAATTGGGACGGGAAAATCATTCTCTTTATTACTTAAAATGAGTCAACTTACAAAAGTTGAGACCGGCCACCACTCCTTGAACCTAATCCTGGGCTCCTCTTCTTCTGTCCTTCAACTGCTTTTCTTTAAATATCCTTTGGCATTAGGAAAGGCTAAAGGGTTGGGACAATGGAATACGTAAATGGGTAGAGTTTCTTTTCTATATTTTTTCCTCTTCCAAATGGTACCCCTACCCCTTCTTTTATAGGCTAGAAGGAGCTAGGTTTTTGGACGAACCCTCGGCCATGCATGGCCGGGAGTTTCAGTTAACTCACCCATAGCTTTTTTTTCCATCGGAAACTTTCCTTTTTTCGTGCTTTTGTAGGTACACACGGGCTGTTGTGAGTCATCCAGCGTGTACACGCGTGCAGTAATGGGTTAGGGTGCGTGGGCCTTTACACAAGAGTTTTTTCAAAGAGTTGTTCAGCAGAGTTTTGGCAAAGAAGGGATATGAGTTGGCCTGATGCCAGGTAAGCATGTGTGGTGCAATTTAGGGTTATAATAGTTTCCCCCTAATGTGTGAGGTCAGAAGAGCATATGATGGCCGAAATACATTACCAATCTTTACTGATGTGCCGAATGATTGAGCCCAAGGATCAAGAACCAGGAGGTGTCATCTGCAAAATAACAAATGTCTCACTGAGGCGGGCATACCCATGCTCAAGATAAAATAGAATCATGGCTACCAATCAAATACACTATATATCCATGTCAAATAACTATAAAGAATATCCGTGAACAATACACAGCGGAGCTACATCTCGAAATCAGAAAGATATACATATAGAGTATCCATCTTCCAGAAGCTGATTTGGCCTGATGGCTAGAGATGCGATCTTTAGAGTTCGAGCAACAACTTCAAAATCTTCAAAACTAGGGTAGGAGTGTAATATGAGTGTACGATTGCACTACCCAGAGGTCTTCGACGGCTCGTCGGTCATTGACATGATAATCTTGATGATCAGACTGAAGGCTTCAATGATTTCGAACAAGGACTTGATTGGATGTTAAGGATGGTCGGGCATGAGGACAAGAGACATAATGCAAAGGGGCTGACTCAGGCTTGGTGACAAACTTCCCTTGGATAATATCACGGCAAATAATGAGACTCAGGCATCATGTATGTTAATCATAATTCTACGAAGCAGGAGGCAACGCAAACTCTCCATATGTTTGGAAGAATAACCAAACGGTGGAGAACGTAACTCTATATAGCGAGAAAATCTTCCTAAGGTCGTACTACATCCCATAGTCTAATGATCAAACAGACAGATGTGCTTTATCCAAGGGCGACTCATTATGTTTCCAATAAAGAAAATAATTTTCGCATCCTCTTTTTTTTTTTGGTTCTTTTTGATAATTTTGGAAAAAGAATAAAGGACTATTACGTTACAATGGAGGAACGAGTATTGAAAACATACAAGCTCAAGGCACAAGGACAAGATTGATGTTCTGGTAAAATGATACTCGGGAAAAATCCTCCGGCGGCTAAAGGTGTTAAGACGCAAAATAAAGTTGTCATAAGGATGGTGGATAAGGTATGCAAATGCGATTGATAGAACACACAATGGTAACATCCTTCGATGTAAGTTTAATGAGCCCAAAGAAGGTAAGCTCGGTGGTTTTTCATATTTAGAGAGTCTGAAAAAACATAAAAGAAGACTCCACTGGGGTACCTTTTTCGAAGATAGTCTAGTCGGTTCGAAAAAGGGGTAAACTAGCACCGATTAGACGTCAGTTCAAAACCATTTTAACGAGTGTGATAAGGACAAGATCACTCGACCATTTTTTCATTTTTAAGGAGTCTGAAAAAAGATTAACTATGGACTCCGTCAGGAATATTCTTCTGGACCAATTTAACGAGTGTGAAAGAATAAGGTCACTAAGCGATCTTTTCAATTTTAGGGAGTCTGAAAAGAGCTTAACTATGGACTCCGTGGGGGTTTCTTTTTCGTAAATTTAGTCCCTCGGGCCCAAAAAAGGGATAAAATTATACCTGAGATTACTCTTCTAAAGAATGGTAGTTCTATAGAGTATACCTTTGTTCGTACAATTGATCGTCCGGACCGAAAAAGGGGTAAACTACCACCGGACAGACGTGACTTCAAATTTCAGTTTAATGAGCGTGCAAGGCCACAAGATTGCTCGGCAATCTTTTCATGTTTAGAGGGTCTGAAAAGGGCTTAAAAGGAGACCTGTTTAAGGAATGTTCTTCTGGACCAATTTAATGAGTGTGAAGAAACAAGGTCACTCGACAATCTTTTCATCTTTAAGGAGTCTAAAAAGGGCTTAAAGAAGACTCCATAATGGTTACTTTTCTCAGTTAATCCAGACGAGATCGAAAATCATAAATGCAGTCTCGCCGGATGTTGTTTTCAGATCTCAAAGCGAGCTTGAAAAACAACAAAGTTAGCTCATCATAGACTCTTTGTGGGTCGATGTCAGGCATCTCCTCGGGGGAGCTGTATGCTCCGAAGAAAACATTGTCTATGACGCCAGGGGTTCTGGAGATATTGATAGGTGTCGTTTCAGCAATGGCTGCCATATTACCCTCAGCATAGATCTTGTGTGTAGCTAAGGGATTAGTATGACAAGACCTATCTCCAGTCATAGTCACGGTGAATTCTCCTGTTTCGATTCAGCTTAACTCTGGGAGGAAATATGATCTGTGATGAAGATCTTTCCAAGGTTTGTCTGGACTAGTCATTGCTTCGATTACTACTTCGTCAAAGGGCAAGACTAAGTCTAGCGAATCGGTGTTAGCGAGAGAACCATGAGCCCAAATAGGCTCTAGAAGTGGATCTAACTCTTGTGCAGGATTCAGATTAGTGTTAGCTGAAGCTTACTAGACTAAAGAGTACGCTACTTCAGTGGCAGACAAGGGCATGGACATGCCTGGGTGCCCTGTCTCATCCATCGTGGCTGATGGGGAAGGGCGAATCCATGGATCCTCGAAGTAAGTCATGCAGAACGATGAAACTTGAAAAATCTCAACCTTATGGTGATTAGATATAAATTTGATATCGCCCTGCAGAGGTGGGTAATCGAAGGTACCCATCAAAGATGGGCACAAACCAACTCCTATGTTGACGACACCTGGTTGAGGATTATCAATCATCGGGACCGTGGATGCCCCCAAAGCTGGGTCAGGTCTGGAGAAATACAATTGATCGATGGTCACTATCTGGCCCTCATGTGGGAACAACAAGACCCGGAAAACTGTAGCAACCAGAACTTGCATAGCATACGCCCAACTCCGTTCTAACAAGAGGTTATAGTCGAGGGGAGCATCGACTACCTCTACTTCGACACACACGGTCTTCCCTCCTAACTGCATGGGGAAAGAAGGAATGATGCCATGTGGTCGGAATGAACGACCGTCGAAAGCAGTGAGGAGAGTAGGTGATGGAGACAAAATGGGCTAGCCAATGGCCTTCCAACATGCCAACGACATGACGCATGTCAAGGCGCCCTCGTCGACCATCGTGCGGAAAATATTCCGTGTAAAAGTTTTCATGGGGTAAGCCACTACTATCTGAAACGCTACGTGGTAAGGCAGACGAGGTTTTAAGTCGGTTGTATATAACATGATGGTACCCGAATTACAAGTCTCAGTAGATCCCAAAGCGGTTAACAAGGCTTTTCTCTGAGAAGGGAAACTTTGGAGGACCTCCAAAGCAAACATTGCACAAGGGGTTTGTGATAAATCTTCCACCATAGAGTAGTTCTGGGCGGCCCTTGTGTTTGGGTTATGAGAAGCCTTTTTAAATGCACCTTTTGGAATGCGTGTCATTGTTTCTCCCAACGTCTTCTCAATCTGTAGAGGAAGAGATGGGAGGTCAGCTTCTTTACCCGTCTCAGAAGCGCTTGGTTTACTATAAGCGTGTGCTCTAGTCGATATGAAAGCATCACCCCTAACCATATATATGTTTGTGGATGAGGGGTTGTTCGGAGGCAGACAGTTTTCTTGGTTGCCCCCCTTCCGTACTTGCAGAGGCTTGAGTTAGATTTTTCCCATGCTGAAAGGGATTAGTCAACACTGCTTGTTGTTGCCGTGTGACAAAATTTTGGGCCTATGCAAGTCGAGGACATAGATGGGTCAGGTGGTCTTCCACGCACAAGTTGCATGGATACCTCGGCTTCCATTTTTCAGTGTTGTCCCCACCAGCATTATCGTTGGGTTTTTTATCCCCCTTACTCTTCTTTCGTTGTTTTTTCTTCCCTTCAGGCTGCTGGGTGGCCTTTGGGTTAGTCGACTACACTGTGTGTACTTCCGACGTTTGGGTAGGGGGAGCAGCCAAAGCAGTAGTTTGGTTGGATGCTGTGTGTTGTATGGATAACTGCTACAACTACTTTGTCAATTGCTCAGCAGGCTTAGTTTGTGCTGAACCAACGATACCATTGGCATGCGGTCCGACTCTCTGTCTAGTTTTATCCAGTATTGAACGTGGCACATCTGGAAAGATGTTGTATAATAAACCGGACTGAGAATAGATGAGCTCAAACTGTTGAGCCCTCATGATGGCGTCTTCTTCAGAGAAAACTCCGGATGTCGCGACGTCTTTGGATAATTGCGGGACCAAAGACTTAAGGAACCACTCAAGCATGAATGCTGGTGGGACTGGTACTTTGATTAAACTCTTCCAGCGTCTCCATTCTTGGATGTGATCAGAGATATGGTCCACTATTGTCTATTCAAAATTGGCGAGCAGCTCTGTGCCACCGTCGTATCTCACATGTAACTGGAAATGGTTAAGGAAGGCCATCGCTAGTTCACCAAAAGAAGAGTATCTTGAGCAATCGAGCTTGATGTACCATTTCGTAACACTCCCAATGAGAGTACGTTGAAACAATCACAACTGTACAGAGTCATCTTTCAATGAGTTAGATGAGCACCAAAGATGAAAGGTAGTCACATGATTAGCTTGATATTCATTAGGCTTGGCCTCGAACTTTGGAATGTCTGAAGGCAACTTCGTCGACATCGGAGGCCAACGCGGATTGTGACAAATGGGGTCATTCAACAACCTTGTCAAATCTGGCAAGTGTAAAGTTGTCAGGAATGGTAGTTTGGGTTGCTGCTGATAACCTGGGAAAAAGGGTCCTGGAGTTTGACTGGCACCAGGTTGTCAGGAAAAGTTTGGCTGCTGGCTTGGATTATGGTAGAAACCATGGCCCTGACCAGCGTAATGATTTTGCATCTGTGGAGACATCATCGAATGATTTCCCAAAAAGGACATAGAGTGTTGGGCATGCATTGTATTCGAAGGACTTTGGGAAGGATTACCTTATGTCGGTCTCATAGGGATAGGTATAGTAGTCTGTCCAGGGTTCCATTGATTGTGGAAAGAATTACCCTAGAACGACATTCCGGAGGAGGGAACAGATCCTTGCCCTGAATTCCAAGGTCCTGCTATGTGTGCCCCCTGTGTAGGAATAGTACCCTGCATAGGAGTAGATTGTCCAAAAATGGGGTTGCCCCCAGTCGGGAAAGCGGCTGACGAGAATGTGTTGTTACCAAACGTTTTGTTCCAAGAAAACAATGTCGAACCTACTGGCATACTATGCAAAGGTGGTCCTTGACTCCCCGCTCCAAATAAACTATTGTGTGTAGGTTTCCTGACGGATTGCTGATGCGAACCACTGAGCGAAGGGGATGAAGGAGGGATATGACCTCCTGCGTAAGGAAAAGCATTAAAAGGGACATGAGTTCCCCCAAAGTGACCTTGCAGAGGAGCACTAGAGAGCTCCCTGCCCCCAAACCCAAAGTCTGTAAAGTTGAGTAGGTTAGTACAGGACTTGTACCTGAACTAGGCATACCGTATGAGAACGGAGGGCCTGTCGCACTAGGTGTGAAGGGGGTTGTGGTCATCACCATAGACGGGTTCGGTCCACTATGCGATGTAGTTGCGGCTGAGACCATGGTGGCTCAGACTAATGACGGTAGGTTAGGAGATGACTCTCCTGTGGTGACAACCATGGTGGGAATTGAAGAATTCCCAGAAGAAGTAACAACATTTGTTTCCATTGTTGTGTGAGGCATTGTCTGGCGTTCGTGAAATTGGATTGGTACAGTAAATGGTGCCAAGATATTAGTGGTTGGGGTTTCAACTGAGCCAAGAGTGGTTTCTTCAAGGTTCAAAACGGTTGATTCCTCCAGGGGTTGTTCGGGTACAATGGTTTGTAACCCAGTCGCTTCAAAATACCCTTGTTGGTCTAGCTTTCACCTTAATGGTGGCGGGGGTGGCTCCAGTGTAACCGACGGCAGGCCAAGCAGCCTTCGTGATCAATGGAGCTTGGGATCCTCCACTGTGTGAGACGATCCAAGACACTCTAAGGTAGTCTAAACGTTCAAAAGTAACACACACTAAAAAAGAAGTCCCTAAGAGATAAGACAAGCAATCACTAAATTATTTGGAAGAACAGTTACAACAACCAACACTAGAGCAACTTACCGGTGCAAGTGCAACTCGAACATAGAAGCACCCTCTGGGTATACTCTGCAAAGCGTGGCCCGATGTCTGTCCTAGGTACCGCGGTATACCACCGCAGTCACCTGTGCATGTCCCTAAAAATATTGGCAACTAGGTTGCCAGCACGCGAACAGTCACCAGGCGGGTACAATCGAAAGTCGGGTAGACCATAATGAGCAGGGTATCGAGCCCGAAACCTGTTAAGGGTATTGAGAGAAAATGGTCCGAAAGACAACTGAGGACCTCAAACGGATTCGAGACCCACAAAGCCCCGTGCAAAATGCAAACGACGGAATCCCAAAACAAGCCCTCTATATGTGTTCTCCACTACGATTGGTTCGGCTTTGGAGGGGTTATCTCCGCTACCTTCTCACACACGACCTTGTGTTTATCCCCTGTGTTAGAGGGGGGTCCCAGATAAATTCCACGAAACCGGACTTAGACACTCCCTATCTCAGACTCCAATGTTTGGTTTTGAATGGCCTTGAAGAGTTTCCTCTCCAACCTAATCCAAGGCCCTAGTCCTGAACTAGTTTGTGAACCCTACAAATAGAAAAGACTAGTAGATTTTAAAATTAGCGTTGCTTTTATGGATTTGTCTTACGTCAAGGGGTATGAGGGTGAAACTGATGATGTGTAAAAGACGAAAGCAAAAAAAAAAAGAATAAGAAAGTTGGAAACAAAACTTTTACTGAATGCAAAATTTCAACAACTTTTCACAAAGAAAGATTTTTAATTTTTCTAAGATTTTGGACAACAAACTCAAAGGAATTTCACTCGACTATGAGCTACTTATGATCTAAGTGAACTGCAAAAACTTATGAAATAAAAGACTTCTCCCTAGCTAATGATGCAAAAACACACTCTTCAACCAAAGAAGAAAACAGAAAAAGATTTTTTTTTATTTAAGTGCTAGTAAAGAAAGAAAGGGAAAATACCGACAAGCAAAAAACCAAGAAAAACAATTCTGGCTTAAAGCACAGATCGCAAAGAATAAGATTAAAGAATCACACAATGGAAATTGTAAAAACAATGACTCTCACGCTTGTCTAAAAACCATAAGAAAACAAAAAATTTTATTTTTTATTTTTCTGACAACGTTTTAAATGAGAAAAAGCAAGATAAGGCTAAAAATAATCCTAAGCTACTGACTGTTCAAACATAGATTCAAACACCTGAGAGGAATACTTCTTATCAAAGGAGGGGATGACTGCCCCACCCTGAACAAAAAGTAGCATGTACAAGCATGCGACTGTCACTCAAATAGAACGCGTGTGAACGCGTGCTGAACAACAACAGAGGGTGTGTACACGCGGGCTGACCTTGTACAGGCTGCGTGTATATCTAAACTCTAAGGAAAAATATGAAAATAGACAGACCAGACCAGGAAGAGACCTCTGGTATTGATAACCAGGATCCCTTGAAGGCTTGGATACTCTTTCTAACAGAAAAACAAATAATGCAAGGAAAAATAATAAGGCAAAAAACAATCTGAGATAGGATTGTTAGCAAACAAGACTCAGACAGAATTCTAGAAAACCCTCTGAGAATGTGTGATTTTGACAGGGAAGAGGAGGATTGCCTCTGAGGTTCTCTGAACTCCTACACGCTACTGCTATCTCTACAGCTAGCGTTCACACAAGGTTTGTAAGAGGATAGGGCGCGGGTACACACGTGCAGGCCGCGTGTACCTCTGTGTGTCCTGAAAAACACAGTCAAGCAAAAGTCAGGGAAAGCTAGTATGGAAAACCAGACTCCCTGCTAGCTCAGACCTTACAGAAACGAAAAGAAAAGACAAGCAAGAAAAAACTAGTCTTTAAACTACCCAAAAACTAAATAAAAATTCCAGGAACCCTAAAGAGTATTATCCCCAGTATGGTCGCCAATTCTGTTGTTGGGAAAAACACCCTACGGACTAGCAAATAGAGTTCAGACTTTGCATGCAGATTTGACCGAATAGAAATTACTTTCTACCTACATCCCTAGATTTAAATCCCCTTTTCTCAGTAAATGCATGGAAATATCCACCTACCTCTTTACCGACATTTGATGTCGATCCTCCGTTGTGCTTGATTACTTGTTTACAATGCTCCTTCCAAAGATGACCCGCACTCAAGACAAACAACAACTATGCATGCATGCTACTTATATACTAACGGGTTAGAAATCAAACATAAACTAATCAAACCATAGAAAGTTCATGAATTGGGACAGGAAAAACATTCTCTTTATTACTTAAAATGAGTCAACTTACAAAAGTTGAGACCAACCACCACTCCTTGAACCTGATCCTGGGCTCCTCTTCTTATATCCTTCAACTGCTTTGCTTTAAATCTCCTTTGGCATTAGGAAAGGCTAAAGGGTTGGGACAATGGAATACGTAAATGGGCAGAGTTTCTTTGCTATATTTTTTCCTCTTCTAAATGGTACCCCTACCCCTTCTTTTATAGGCTAGAAGGAGCTAGGTTTTTGGATGAACCCTCAGCCATGCATGGCTGGGAGTTTCAGTTAACTCACCCATAGCTTTTTGTTCCATTGACAACTTTCCTTTTTTCGTGCTTTTGTAGGTACACGCGGGCTGTTGTGAGTCAGCCAGTGTGTACACATGTGCAGTAATGGGTTAGGGCGCGTGGGCCTTTACACAAGAGGATTTTCAAAGAGTTGTTCAACAGAGTTTTGGCAAAGAAGGGATATGAGTTGGCCTGATGCCAGGTAAGCATGGGTGGTGCAATTTAGGGTTATAACAACCGGGCTCTGAATAAAATCACAGTTAGAAACCGATACTCGATTCCCCGAATCGACGACCTCCTTGATCAACTCATAGGGGCCAAATACTTTAGTAATATTGATCTGAAGTTTGGCTACCACCAAGTCCCAATAGAACAGACAGATGTGTGGAAGACCACCTTCAAGTTAAAGGAAGGCATTGTTGAATGGTTGGTCATGCCCTTTTTGTTTGACAAATGATCCAACCAATTTCATGAGGATGATGGATGATATCCTGTGACCATTCACTAATAATTTTGTAGTGGTGTATCTGGATGAAATTCTTATTTACAACAAGACTTGGGCTGAACACTTCCATCATATTCAACAGGTTCTACACACCCTGCGGAAGCACAAGTTATACACCAACTTGGAAAAATGCTCCTTCGACATGGACATGGTCCATTACCTGGGCTACATCGTTGATCAACATGGCATACATGTGGACCCAACCAAGATCCAAGTCATCCGTGACTAGCCAGCTCCAACCACACTCACTGAGCTTCGAAGATTCTTCGGCCTTTCCAATTTCTACCGCAGGTTCATGTTGGGATTCTTCCATATTGCATGGGCCCTCAACAAAATAACAAGGGGTGGTGGTAAGGAAAAATTTGCATGGGGCCGGTCCCAACAACAAGCGTTCGATGATTTGAAGCAACACTTGTGTTCATCCCCAGTACTTTCACTACCAGACCTACAACAACCCTTTGAGATGGAGACAAATGCTTCAGACTATGCTATGGGCACCGTTCTCACTCAGCACGGCCACCCCGTGGCCTATCATAGTGAGACACTATCGGATGTTGTCTGTAAGTACCCTACTTACGACAAATAAATGTACTCCATTATGCAAGCCTGTTGCCAGTGGAGACATTACATTCTTGGGAAGGAGACAGTCATCCACACTGATCATAAGCCACTGCAGTTCATGTAGACACAAGGAAAATTGTAGAATGATTGCCATCAAAAGGGGTCCACATACTTGTAGCAATTCCACCTCAACATCAAGTATAAAACAGGAAGCACCAATCGCGTCGTTGATTGCCTCAACATACTACTAATCATGAAACTCACCATGGTGCTAGACTCTTGTGGCCATGAGACCTCTGGATGGCCCCAACTCTATGAGACAGACCCGAACTTCGCAACCACCTACCAAATGTTGGGTGGAAACGTAGTTGTCGATAATTTTCATCTTCAGGATGGATTGTTGTGTCATCTAGGCCATATTTGTGTTCCATCAAGCGAACGAGCGAAGCTGATCTGGGAATCCCACTACAGTTGGGTGGCAGGACACTTAGGCATTGAAAAGACAGTGGCGATGCTACAAAAACATTTATGCTAGCCGAAACTTTGACAGGAGGTCAACAAGTATATCAGGTCTTGCACTACCTGTGCTATTGCCAAACTGACCACTAAGAAACAAGGCCTATACACCCCTCTTCCTACTCCTGACGGGCCATGGGAATCCATTTCAATGGACTACATGTCTGGCCTCCCATCCACCAAGTGGGGAAATGACTGTTTTTTTGTGGTTGTTGATCACTTTTCTAAGATGGCGATTTTGGTTGCCTGCAAGAAGAGCACCACAACAGAGGCCACTACCAAGCTCTTCTTTGAACGAGTATGGGTACATTTTGGAATCCCACAAACCATTGTCTCAGATCGGGATAGTCGATTTCTCAGCACATTCTGGTCGAGCCTCTGGTCATTGTTGGACACCAAGCTCACCAAATCCACGACCTTCCACCCCTAGACAGATGGCCAAACCGAGGTCGTAAATCGAATGATTGTGCATATCCTTTGCATGTATAATTACAAGCAGCCTCACATATGGGATGTGAGCCTTCCCTATGTCCAACATAGCTACAACCGAGCCCTGCATAGCTCAACCAGCCACAGCCCCTTTCAGGTGGGGTTGGGATTCCAACCATTGGGTCCCATAGATGTTGCACTTCCCCTTAGAGTCACCTCAACCGACTCATCTCTTGCTCCAAATGAAGCTAACAAAGACACTCGGTTCATTGAGTGGATCCAACACATCCGCCAATAGTTTCAGGATATCCTACAGAAGTCCAATGACAAGTACAAGCAGTGCCATGATCAACATTGGGTGCCACATAAGTTTCAAGTGGGCGACAAAGTTTGGTTGCAATTGCTGAAAGAACGCCTTATAGGACCCCATCTAAAAATTTTCCCACTCCGTTATGGGTCGTACACCATCACCAAGGCTATGGGGGATAATGATTTTGAGCTCAACATTCCTCCTTTCCTTGGCCTGCACCCAATGTTCAACATGGATCTCCTTTGCCCTTATTTCCCACCATTATTGGACACCTCAGAAGTAGCAGAAAAACTAACACCAACCGAGCTCAAACCCGACTTCATACAACAGGAATCCCATGATCAGATTGTGGGCACAAAAATCAAGGGCACTCGACAACAAAGGATCCAGCTTTATCGAGTCGTCAAAGCAGGGCAGCTCTTGCACCAAGGCAAGTGGCTCACCAGGGCCAAATTCAGCAGAAATTTCCTCATATGATGGGGGAACTAAATGCAATGGATACCATTGATTCCTAAGGAGGGAGGATTGATCCAGGTGGATATCGATGGCCACTCACCTTTTCCAACTGGCTCAAAACAATTTTCTGGCAATTTTGGCAATTTACTATTTTTAGCAGTTTTAACTTCCAGGGCCATTTTGAGGGCCTAAATGAAGGTTTTTTGGGATAGATCTTCTCAATGATATTCAAAGGAATAATTGAGCCCCCAAAATGAATCTCCTTGACGATACCTTTCCAACAAGATATCATGCGCCTAAAATGGAGATCATATGCAAAAGTTACGACCTCGAGAAGTTGATGTACTAACTTACCCAAACGGGGCCCACATGACTTTTGGCGCTTCATCTCGTAGGGTTTTGGCATTCCTGTTTATTGTAAAAAGGCCTTCAGAGCCTCATTGTAATCATATTCTTGCGAATGAGCACAACCGTCACATCTCTTCTATGAGATAAGCCACCACTATTCCAGCCAGCTTGTTTCCGCTGCATTCTACAGTTTCAGTTTATTTCCCTATTGAATATAAAACCGATTTTACTGTATCTTTGTTATTTTGTGTTAAGCACCTGTTAATAATCTGTAGTCATTTCATTCTGCTCATAAAATCCATATCACCAGTACTTCAAGGCTTCACCCCCACATTCATTTATTGGCAATTCAAACAATAATACATTTACATTGTTCACATGCCTTAGCATGGTAATCATAATTAACAATTATTTACAAGTTGGGAGAAACATGGGCATTACAATTGTCCACAACATAAGAAAAGTATATTGTAGCAGCAACATGTTGTACACATGTTCTCTGGATGAAGCAAACTTTGCAGGACATACAGGTGGAATATGATGAGCCTATTCTGATACTCTGTAATAATATCAATGCTATAAGTATCTCTAAGAATCCAATGATGCATTCCAAGATGAAACACATTCTAATCAAGTTTCACTTTCTATGGGAACAAGTCATAGAGAATAATATCAAGGTAGAGTATATTGGGACAAAAGAAAAGATTGCAGATATTTTCACCAAACCTCTTTCAAGGAAACATTTTGAGTATTTTCGACCAAAACTATGGGTAGTTTCATCCCCACAGTGATCTACATGGAAATTGGCACAGTAAGACAGGGGGAGAGCAACAATAATCATGAAATACTTGAATGCTTTGTGAATGCTTTTTATTAGATATTTACATGAGGAAGCACCATGAAGAGAAACATCAGTAGAGAACAGAGGCTTATAGACAGGGGGAGCATCCCACTAGTACATTTGGGTCAAATTCCAACGATGCGTTCGGTGCAATTTCCAGAACGACAAACAACAGACCTCCTCAAATGTCGTTTCACATGACGTCACTTTTCCGACGCCATAGGTATCGTCTCTATTGCGACGTTTAACGCATACACATGTCATCTCAAATTTGACTGTCCAAACCCCATATAGTCGTCGCTACAACGACACCATAGACATCAGAATTCTGACATCCCATTTCGTCGATCTCCACAACGTGGATGCCATGTGACTGACGTTAGGGACGTCGGAAGACTGATGACTGTCAACATTGTTGGAGAGACGGTCAACTATATACCAATGACAAGGACGTCATTTGACCTATGTTAGGGACATTGGAAAATCGACGACTGGAAACATCAGTGGAGCGATGGTCAGCTATATACCAATGACAAGGATGCCATGTGACTAACGTTAGGGACATCGGAAAACTGACAACTGGCAACGTCGGTGGAGTGACAATCATATATATACCAACAACAAGGACGACAAGTGACCAATGAAATTGGATGTCAGAAGACCGATGGTTGGCAACGTCTATGCAGAGACAGTTAACTATATACCAACGACAAGGACGCCAAGTGACTGACGAAATCAAACGTTGGAAGGTCGACAATAGTTGACCAAGTCAAAGTTGACTTGGTAAAATACTAGGTGACCATTGGGGTGAGGAAAACCTAGTCTCCAGAGCGTCGCAAGTGCGATGAATATTTCACCAAAGTTGCAAGAGAGACAAAAAATTTTAGTCATTGCAAGAGAGACATCCTCCGAACTTCGTCGAAAGAGTGGAAATTTTAGTAGTGTGTCACAATAGCGACGTTATCGAGAAATATGGAGAAAAAAATTTAAAATTTACTCTATTTTTCGACAGTATGGCCAATTTTGTCCATAACGCCATAAATAGAACGTCACAATTTTTCCAATATGTACTAAACATAGTTACCAACTTAACGAGAACTCTACATAGTTCTCGTTTTTTTGGGGGTCAAGTTTTTTACCCCGTTTTTAAAAATGGTGCTACCGGTAGCACCCTCCTCCCTTTTTAGGTGGTTTTTTGATATTTTAAATTTTCTGATACATAAGGTTTCCACTATTTTGTTTTTGAATGCTTGTCTTTTTATTTATTTTCAAATTGTTAAAAAAAATTATTTTTTTCTCAAAGGTGTGTTTTCATCTATTTTCAAACTTTTCTATATATATTTTTATTTTTTTTATTTTTATTCAATGATATTTTTAATCATATTTTCATGCTCCATCCATTGTTAAAAATGTTGTACACCATTTATTTTTTTAAATTAAGATTTTTCATATAATTATGTGTCCCTAATTAAGTTATGATTCCATACTTCTTAAATATAGTGGAAAATATCATTTTTAACACATTTTTTTACCTTTACTTCAATATAAAGAAAATAATTGTAGTTAAGTAACAC
>ML776921.1:643585-674667 GCA_009831015.1 Picea engelmannii | reverse complement strand
TATATATATATATATATATATATATATATATATATATATATATATATATATATATATATATATATATATATATATATAAATTATAGTAAAAAAAACATTAAAAAGGTGGAAAAAACTTAAAAAAATTTAAAAAATATATAAAAAAACTTTAAATTAAAAAATATAAAATTAAAATTTTAATACAAAATTTAAAAATTAATTAACAAAAATAAATTAAAAAACATTAAAATTAAAAAAAAATATATAAAATTAAAATTTATATAAAAAATCTTAAAAAATAAAATTTAAATGAAAACAACTTCATTAATATATAAAAAAATTCAAATTTATATAAAACATATATATTTTATGTATATATATTAAAACATATAAGATATATATATATAAAACATGTGTTATATATGTTTTATATATATGTGTGTGTGAGAGATTTGGGTCAGGTTTGTGGGGGGCTTATGCGATATATATATATATATATATATATATATATATATATATATATATATATATATATATATATATATATAACATGTATTATATATGTTTTATATATAAAACATATATTATAGATGTATATATAAAATATATATATGTGTGTGTGTGTGTGTGTGTGAATGGGATTTGGGTCAGGTTCGTGGGGGGCTTATGCGATGTTGGGTATCATGTCAGCTCTCTCGTGGGTTTGGTCTAAGTCTCATGGACATCCACGGGACATGGGCCAGGCCCGCAAGGGGGTTGACGCGATGCCCAACATCGTGCCAACCCCTGCAGGCCTGGCCTAGATTAACCTAGGTCCCATTAGCGCATATATACAAAACATATATTATATATGTTTTATATATACAAAACATATATATAAATAAATCTTAAATTATTGTTTTCTGACCAAATTTTATTTTATTTTCATTTCTTTTTAGTTTTTCTTTGGTTTTCACCATTTTGTTAAGTTTTGTTGTTTTTTTTTTAAATTTGGATTTTGAATATTGTTTTTTAAATGTATTTTTGTCTTCATTAAAAAATATATATTTGTGAAGATTTTCTCTTTTCTCTTTATTTATTTTTTAATGTAAATTTAAGAAAAAAAAAAAAGAAGTTAGTAAATAATTTTTCAAGTGACCAATTAGGATCTAATTTTGGGTTTTTTTATTTGTGTATGGATTTCTTGTCAAGGCCACATTTTGAATTAGGTCGTAATTAGCTTTAATTTTAACGTTTAGAAAAAACATTTTCCTGTAAGTAGCGTCATGTTTTTATTTAGGTGTTGATTTAAAGGTTTTTCTAAGCAACTATTTTATGTTTTAAGGCCATGCTTGAAAAATGTTGTAATTTTGACCTGGTCAGAAAAATTGGTGTAATCAATAGCACCACGTTTTGATTTGGGGGTTGATTTTAGAGTTTTTTTGAGGAACCATTTTATCCTTTAAGCCCATGCTTGAAAAAGTTGTAATTATAACTCGGTTACAAAAAATGGTGTTACTGGTAGGACCACTTTTTGATTTGGGGATTGATTTTAAAGTTTGTTTGAGAAGCCATTTGATCCTTTAAGCCCATGCTTGAAAAAAGTTGTAATTTTGACCCGATTAAAAAAAATGGTGCTACCGCTAGCACCACTTTTTGATTTGGGGGTTGTTTTTCATGTTTTTTATGCAAATATATGGGTTTTAAGGGTTAGAGTTATAGTTTTGAGGTCACCATTCTCATTAAGTTGGTAACTATGTTACTAGTATCCCTAAGGAGAAGTCGCCCTTTGCCATTGATTCCAAAGGGGGAGAGAAAAGCAGAGACACGTAAATGAAGAGAAGAGGCATGAAGACAGGGGGAGACAACATGAGCATGAGTGTCCATCAACCATGTCTAAGTGTTTCCATCAATGCCAAAGAGGGATATTATTGAAAAATTAGTTGTTGAAAGATTGGTTGTCATTGATGTCGACCCTTGAACAAAAAGTTAACAAGTTGCATGCCAAGGTAAAGTAATTGTAAACATAAGTTAACAAGTCGCATGTTAGTTGCATGTTAAAGTAACTATAAACATAAGTTAACAAGTTGCATGTGAGTTGCATGTCATCATGAGATCCTCATTAAAACATAAAGAATAGTCAATTGGAAGATCGCTTCTATGAATACTAATTAGTATATGTGAAGCTAATAAGTTGAAGTCAACAAAGTCCAGCGAAGGAAGAAGTTTGCAAGAGCCGAACGTACAAAGAAAAAGTTACAGATCCAGGTTCTTTGTGTAAATCTGTGAGTTTCATGAGGAAAAACGTGGATATTCGCAGGCTTTAGTAGGGAAAAGTGCGGACATCTGCGAGTAGGCAGTGTATGGGTTGCAGACCTGTGAAGGCAAATTGTTGAAGACCAGAGATCTAAAACCCAGGTCAACTATAGGTTGCAGGTTTTTATTCCTGTGTATGTTAGGGTGTGTTTTCTGAAGAAATCATGAACAAATATATCTTAGTGATTCATAAGCATTTGATTTGGAGAACTCTCTTATGGATCTTGGTATGAGGTATGTGTGGTTTCAGTCTTGATGAGATATCAAAATCAATAACAACAACACAAGTATTAGAAACAACAACATGAACAAGTAATCATTTATAGTGACAAAGGTATTGACAAATTGATCTATTTATATTTCAAGGTGGTTGGACGGGGCAAGGAAAGGGGGTTGTAGCCTCCTTTCGGTTGGAGCTGGTAAATTAGGGAGTTTGAGATTCCTTCAGGTTGCATCATGTAAATAGGGGGTTGAAGCCTCCTTCCAGTTGTAGCTGGAGAAATAGGAAGTTGGTTCTTCCAATGAATGTACTCTTTGATAAATAAGAAAATCATTCCGTGGTTTTCTCCTGCATTGGGTTTCCATGTAAAATTCTAGTGTACTATGTTTATGTGATCTTTATGCATTGAATTATGGTGTTGATGATACAATGAATGCTAATGAGAATCTATTGAACATTATTGGAAGTTTTATATTGTGATTAAAATTACTCATTTTTCTCATACTAATTCACCCCCCCTCTCAGTATTCCAATAGGGAAGTGTACCCCCTTATTTGCAGGCAGTCCCTAAAGTTGTGTTAACGTCATCATTTTTTTAGTTAGAGTCAGTATTAGTCAAGTCATGGTCTGTGTGTCAAAGCATGTGAGGTTAGGTACTGAACAACAAATGGGTCGAAGTCAGCAAGTGGTTGATTGGCCCTTGGATCCGGGAAGGGACGTTAGGATCAAAACATGTGCAAGTGGTAAAGGTGTTTTCCCAAAGAGTCGGGTCCTGTCAAAAAGAGGATGTTTTACGTGCCAAAGGTCAAGGCAAGTTGTTAAGTAGGAGTCACGTTGGCAGGTGCAATGACCATCATCATCTCATTATGAAGTCAGAAAGGATGAGAAATCATAACGCTCATATCGCATATACTATGGAGCTCCTATCAGTTGTACTTTACACACTCCAAAGTGTACCCACCGCAGGGATGTGTTGTGCAAATATTCAGCCTACTTCGAAACCTCTAGTCACCATGGATTCAGTGCCCCCTGTCATGATTCCATCTCTCGCCCGTCCAATTATAAATCACAGTTGATCCGCATGTATTCTATTCACCAACCAAGTTTATGCATTGTCTGTAATTTTTCCCACAAGCCCTGAGTTTCTCGCTGTGAGGAAGTTGATTGCCATCAGTTGTGTCACAAACTCGGGTCAATCAATATTACTGCTTTGGGTCCATGCTAAATTCACCGCGCTCACAGAACTCATGCGCATTGCACCATGGAAACATCCCATAACATAAGGAAAGGGGCGCAAAGTGGGAGAAATGTGGGGCCCAAACCTCAAAGCTTGACATTGGTAAATGGAGATCCGAACGTCAGAGAATATTTTGAACAGGTTGGGTGCATGTTATTTTGTAAGAAAATCCAAGGATTCAATATGAAACTGGCGAAAAAGTTTGGCTCAGTTTCAACGGGCTCCGTACAGTAATTGCAGGAAATACATTCTAGGTGACATAGGAAACTCCATCAGCTGCAACAGATTCCCTTCACACGATGAAAGGTGGTCTAAAGGAATGCCTTTGGATGTGCTATGCTACGAGGAATTTATCAAACCAGATTGTTTAAAAGGGAAAGTCGAAGCGGGAATTCCAAGTCGATATCTACAGGAGCTCCTGAGGGCGATTAGGAAATATTTCACCTGTGAAGGAAGGTTTGACAGAATACACCCACATCACATCATATTGTTGATGCATTTCATGGGAAGGAGACCATTAAATCTACCTTTCTTCTTGAACCAAAACCTCCGAGAAATGGAAGACAACGTCTGGGCTGAAGAAAACCAGTCGAAGAAGAAACTATCTCATGTCTCACTAATCAAATTGTTGATAGTTGAGGAGTTGTGAATATTGGGAAAAAACAAGGATTCATTTCTACTCACAGCCGACATCCCCAGGGACCCCAAGGGAGATTTTCCTCTACCCACAGGAAAAGTAACATCTCACCGTGCAGAGGCAGAAGAAGGGAAGACATTGGAATCCCTATCCCCCCAACATCCAATACCCTGAAAAAGGGGCAGGCCAAGGAAGAACAAAGACACTGGGGAGGCCCAAGCCCTGAGCGAGCCATGCACAAAGTCAGCCACTGAAAAATTACTCATGCATGCCATTCAGCTAGAACATGTCGAAGGTCCAAGTCGAGAAACCTGTGAGTTATGGAGAAGGCCAGACATTGAAGGCACAGATATTTGTGAACCATCGCAATAACTAAAGCAAGAGCAGCTCGCCATTGCTAAGTTGTACCAGGAGAACAAAGAGTTGAGACAACGATTAGAAGAAAAGACCCTCAAGGCATTAGCATCACAAGGACGAGAGGGAAACATGACATGGCTCAAGAGGAAGCTCGGGGAAGCGCAAGACACAATCATACAGTTGCGCAAAGCACATAGGATGTCAGGAGAGAGAATTGCAAAGAACTTCAAGGAATGTGGACCGACCATGGAAAATGTCCACGCGGCTCTAACCAGTGCATAGAAGAGGCTGAAAGGGAATGCGGTTTCTCAAAAACAAGCGATAAATATGAAAAGGCGCAACTGGTCTCTCAGAAGAACACTTCGGATATCAAAACTGCAGACGAGGCCAGAGGCATAACTGACCAATTCCATTTTTGTTTTCTCAACGTGGCGCAGATTTTTCTCTCCGTGTCTTGTTTCCTGCTAGGAAGTATGGACTCTGATAGGTACCCGCGTGACAAGTACACAATGCGAAATGATGAAGGCCCACCTATTACCAAGGACAAGTTTATGTTGGACACACGGCAACTTGAAGAAATGCATTGCCCCCGCAATGGCGTTGTCATCTTGGAAACACCTGCGACAACCCGGGGTTATTCGCCACATGCACACACCAACAAATGATCGCATGGCAGAGATCAAGTCCGTTACGATGGGGGTAAGAGTCTGACATAGAACTTGATCGCCCAGATAGCCTGTCGAAGGAAATCATCAACACATCACTCCTTAATGACAAAATCTTTTTGATGACCAAATTGTCATGGGAAACATGTCGGTTATTGTACGATTCAATACAATAAGTTTCTATTTTTAGTAAAGCGCCATACGAAGAGTCATCTACCAGAGAATAGTCAGACCCTAATTTCTAGGGATAATAGTTAGAGGGCAGGGTAGCTTGAGTGGAACACCCTTGTCTATATATTTCATCTTTTCAATGTAAGCCAAGTTGGTTGGAAAAGTAATGTAGATAATGACTGCTGAATGTAGATTTTTGAACTCGATTGAAGTTTAATGAAAAGGTTCTGAAACTTTGACGAAAAGATTGTAATGGTAGCTATTTGATGTATTGTAATATCTCTTTATGTATGTGTTTCCTGTGTTCTTTATATTCATATCTATATTTTGTCTAAATCAGAACGTTATTCAAATCTAGAATTCATTGCGCGGTGCTCTAGATTTCTCCATTTAGACGACTGTGTTTTCTTCCAAGTGAACTCATAATTCATTGCTAGTGGTGCTCTGAGTTGCTTCGTGTGTTTTTTCTCTCGCCTCACACAACGATTTTGAATTGAAAGACCGTTGCCTACTTAGCCTTTATCCTCTCAAGTTTAGTCACCTAGTCATTTGTTTATCTTGTTTTCTAAAACTGACTCCATGGCCCAAGGCCTTGCGTCTCTTGCCAATAGAACCATAAATATTGTACAAAAGTGTTAAATCTAGCTGACAATTTCAAATCCATAACCCATACAGAGACGAAGTCTTAGAGAGAGCCCTCTCTAGGTCAGAAATGTTAGTTTACATCCTTAAAGTTGGTTTGTAGGTTGCCTCTGTCATTTGTTTCCTCAGCCGAATGAGTTTACAGAGTGCTAACAAGTTGTACCACTTCCCTCTAGGGATCCAACACAAAACAACTAGGAAGTATCATAGATGAGGCTACAGGTTTTCCAGCTGTAACAAATTTCACAATTTGTTGATCCCCACAACAGTTTCAACCAACAAACTCTCTTTCCCCATAACTTGCACAACCCAAGGAAGTGTACCCCCTTCTTTGCATGGAAATCCCTTGGGCTATACTACTTTCTTCTAGGGCTCCAATGTAAGTTCATACAAGAATTCTTAGAGATGTGGCTCCATGAACTCCAACTATGATAATGGAATCTTCGAATCTTCAAATAGTTGCATATGTGCCTCTTGCGTTGAATATTTATCTCCACTTTGCTTCTTCTACAATTCTAAAAGATAATGCAAATGCACCATCTATCCGAGCATCGACAATGTCGAGTAAAATAGGTGCCATTGCCAGAATTAGCAAAAGAAGCCCAATCTTTATGTACCAAACACCACAATCATTATCGACCTGCCAGAGCCCAAGCCAAACCATCAAAGCCATAAAATCGACTGCCACAAAACACACAGGTGTCTTTTTTAAAGAGTGAATGCCTCCAAATGTTAGTTTTCATAGGTGCGTGAAGGCTTCAGAGGGGAAAGAAAGTGTTGAAATCTTCATAGCAGAAATTTTAAGCATGGAAAAAACCATTGAAAACCACCATAGTATTCTTTATCAAGACCGTCGTAATTTACATGGAGTAGGGATAAACACACTCTGTTTGTGATGCTTTTCATGGCTACCGTATTTCCCATTTGATGAAAAGGAAACCAAGCATTAGAGATAAGTACAAAAAAATTAAGGTTTCAAAATTTGGTTATGATCAAACAAACATGGAGAGTATCTTGTATGCTCAGAAAAAAGAAGCCCAACTCCATTCATCATTACAAACAACGAATTTTACATTGTTGAAACTCTTTTCAATTTCCTTGTCAAAACCCTATGCATGGTTATTATGGAAATTTTTTACATCATCGCCAGATCGATTCCTGTCAGGTACATTGGGCCTTCCAACCTGCGCAAAGTTTAACCACGCCCCAAAAGGTCCAAAGTCAAGTTTCCTTGCACTAATTTCCATCTTGCTCACTGTTCCAAGAGCCATGCTCCACTTCGAGAGTTTTGACCACCGAAGGAATTTCAATTTCTACTCCTCCTTTCCCCCGAAGCCCGAAGGCCCAAAGTCAGGGTTCCAATCATATGTATCAACACCGATGGGTAGAGTTCCATATGTCAAAGAAAAACGTAGAAGCCGAGATTTTGAGTATTCATGCACGGGTGGAAAATGAGCAACGTTGTGCATACAATTGTCAAGATGCACCCACAATGATCATTTTTGTTCCAGCTGTGTGTAGGAGGTTATGAAGCTACAATCTGAATTTGGGGAAATTTATTGTTTTTACAACAGGGAATTTTGGGCGTTTTTTCCAGCGAACAACAACAAAGTTTTGGATTTGGAAGAAATTATTGAGTGGCCTTGGTTGATCCTTCACTCAGGCATTTTCGTTACAATGACCTCCAAACAGTTTTTGAGGCAGTGAGACTCTGCATTAAATCTGATCATACAAAGAGATCATTCATGAACCAGATATGCCACTTGTCAAAGCTATTAATTTGAAAGATTGCAATAATGGTCAAACTTATTCCTCGAAGATAAACGTTGACTAGATTTATATTTCTTCAAGAAAATATGACATACGGTGAAGTTTATCCTCAGATTTAAGAAGGTGCCAGAGCACTTGGTAGCTACAAAATTCCGGGAAGGTGAATCATTTCCATATTTTCTGGCAAGAAATCAATATTCAAATCGTTTCCATATTTCTTGCAACAAATCAAGATTTCTTTTAGATTATTGATAGGATTTTATGGAAAAAAGATTTAGTAATGTAATGGGTTAATAGTTAATATTGTATTGGCGATTTAAATAACCATTTTGGAATCAAGAAGGAGGGGGAAAACAACCTGAGAGCCTTTTTGGGGGCTGGGTTTGTAATGCCAATTCCTTTAAGCAAATATAGAACATAAGCTAAGAGATTCTATACCTCGTCAGTGTGTAATTCTGTCTTTTCTTGTATCGTTTTCTCGGCTTTACATTGATTCTTTCTTCCTTCTTTTACATCTTCAGCTTGAAGTGGCTCTAGTTCAATAATACCTCTGCTGTAGTCATTTATTGGGCAACCTGTTAGGTTCAACTTTTCCTCTGTTTATGCTGTGAGCAAAACAAGACCTGTAGCTTGATTGTTTCTGCCTAGATTACAAGTTATACATGTGCGCAATTCTTTTGTTTTTCTGTCTTGCTGTGAGTGAGACAAGACTTATGTGCAAGTATTTGAATCTATTTGTCATTCCTCTGTTGAAATAAAGATTAGACTTATCAAAATTAGATACCTGACTCTTTGTTTCAGTCCTCTTCATCCCCTATCTTCTCTCCATCTTCCTTATTTTAATTAAATTAGGCAAACGAGGTCATGCCTCTTCGCTTATGATTTATAAATGATTGAAAGGCTTGTTTCAGACCTAGTTCTAAAATCCTCTTATGACTGATCAATCAACAAATTATTATTTCATTCAAAATGTGCTAAGGCTTGGCTCTATTATAGCCTAGAGTCAACTCTTACAACAACATTTTATGGCGTCGTTGTCGAGGATGGTTTTGAAGGTCTATATCTTCCGTGGGATACAACAAAAGTTTTGATCTATTCCTTGATGATGAACAAGGGATAGGCATTCAATTGGTTGTGATCATTTACCTGGTGACTCTTTGGTTTGAAGACTCTACATGATTCATTGACAACTCCGTTGGTTTCAAAATGTCAAATTCGTTCGCTGCTCGAATTGCTGCGAGGTTTTCTCCTTTCGACTTTACAAATGTTTATAGTTTTCCAAACATTGTTCCAGACATTAAAATTTGGGAAGATGTCCTTCCTAAATTTGGAGGATATGCAGACGACAATCTTGATCAACACTTGTTTGAATTTCACAAGCTCATGGATGAATTGGATGTTCATCATGAAGATGTCCTCATGAAACTGTTTATGTTTTCATTGGAAAGAGATGCTAGACTTTGGTATAAATCTTTACCCCATTCCAGTATTCCTTTATTGAAATATTTCCACACAGTTTTTCATCAACATTGTAAGAGGATCTATTCAACTGAACTCCTTTTTGAAGATTGCTGCAATATAGAATTCATAAAACCAAAAGATCAAACAAATTCTCTTGAAGAGGAGGAAGAAATATCAAAAATTTCTCAAGTTGATAAAGATGATTAGCATGAGGAAGAGTTCGCTGATAAAGAAGCAGAATATGATATCTCTTGTGATCTTATGATGCTGAAAATAGTTTAATTGTACAACATGATGATTAAATCGTTGGTCTATATCTCCATGAAGACCAACAACTTATGGAAGGCCATATACAATCATCGTTTACTGATATAGAACATAGTCTTTTTGTTATGGAAAAATCCCTTCCTTATTGGTTTCATGATTAAGTAAAGGCCCTGAAATATGACGAGTTGTATGTTGCGAAAAAGCCATTTCATGAAGAGTTTCAAAAGGATTGTAATTATCCAAATGCAATTGAGATTTCAGGTATGGTCACTGTTGTAAATCCTCATGAAAATCAGTTTGTGGATATTCAACCATCTTTTCTAGATCCTCACAAAACACAAATTTATGAAAGTCAATGTTCCAAAACTTTCTATGAGCATCCTGTTTATGATGAGTATCCAGAAGATGAAGAAGAGCATATTTCTTCTTCACCACGCACAGAAACTTATGAAAATCCTCCTCTGTTTGATGAATATGATGAAAGTGTTTATGAAGACGATGAGCAGCAAGAAACTTTTGTTCAACATGAAAGCAATCGGCAACATCATAAAAGAAATCAGCCTATGTATGACAACTATCAAGAAGATTTTTGGACAGCGGATGAAGGATATAAGTGGAGGTTACTGGAACAATTGATCTCTCCTCCCTGTTTAGAAAATATTGAGCAAGAGACCAATAAGTTTCAATGCAACATTTTTGCGCCAGAAGAAAAAAAAAAAACAACAGTGGACAAGGTGCACAAAGGCATTTCATATAGCTTGCCCAGCGGGAGGAAGTATGTATTTACTACAAAAGTGGTATATTTTTTCCCTTCTACAATCCAGTAGGAGTTTATATGGAGTCAAAATGGGGCATTAAATTTTTTATTTTCGACTTCTTGAGGTCTGAATTTCAAAACTGTAAGTACCTGCTCCCAATGTATGTTTTGAAATTTGCAGTTGCTCCTGTCTTTTTTGTGTTCAAAGATGGAAGCATAATTAAATTTTTTAGTCAGATATTCGCTTGGTTGATTTGGAGATCTTCTTATACTTCAACAGATCAACGAAACTAGTTAGATTAGGTTTTGTATATAAATAAGCTTGACTTCGAGCATTAGAGTACAACTGTGGTTTTCAATATGTTTCCAGTTCAGTAGTTTGTTTTTCAATTTGGCATCTAGTATGGTTTTGTTTAAGGCATTATGACTCAAGGGCCCAAAGAATGCATTGTACAAAAGGGAGATTTTTAGTTTTCAATATGTATATCATTTCAGTGAGTGCAAAACCTCTTCAATTGCAGTGCATAAGTGGTTTTGGTATTGGAACATGCAAGGTTCAGAGTTGACAAGGTTGATTTTAGGTCACCCAATAGATGAAGGCAGGTGGTCTAATGTTCTTGGTGCTTCGCAAGAAAGCACCATCCCTAGATGGAGCCTATGTTGGAACATATATTGAAATTTCTAAACTTTGTGTCCCTCACCAAAATTTAGGTCAGTTGCGCTAACTTTTTATCCTTCCGTTGTTGAGCATAAGTTTTTCTGTTGCAGCAAACCTCTAAAGCTTTCATCACTTTTCCTGATCTCCACCATTGGTCAAAATCTCATATCTTTGCATCGTAATTGGTCAAAATATCAAATATTTAGCATCATATTTTCCGAGGCCCTCTCATCTTTCATTTTCCGCAATTCCTCAATCTTCGAAAAGGGTCTTAAAATGTCATGTGGCCTTTGTTATGTTAAACCAAGCTATAGTTCTATAAAATTATATATATATTATATTGTTTTAAAATTATTTTATATAATTTTAAAATAATCTTTTATTACTAAAAAAAATAAAAAGGTTTATCCAAACCTATCGCCACCAAATATTTTTCCTACAAAATTATTGGGCCAATTACCCCACGGGCCCAATCTCCAATCAAAGCGCCAAGCCAAGCACCCACAATATGACACAAGTCAACTGAGACTGAGTTCCCAAGCGCCACACATCATGTCACATGGAGGAGTAGCCCATGAAAGGGGCCCAAAAGGGGTGCACTACACATTGATATCATCTATTCACACTGATGGATATAAACAATTCAAAGTCAATTCTGTTGTTGCATGTGGAATAATTCCCATGGGTTTTAAAATATAATGAAAATGCACCATCTGTCCGAGCATCGACAATATTATCACATATAGTTGTCAAGGGAAGTAGGTTGTCCAAGTTCACGACCTACACAAGAAATGTCAAAGTGTAGCGTTCAGAGAAGTCCATTTCGAGCTCGGAATGCAAGTAATAGATGAGATCAGCTTCAACAACAGACATTCATGAGAATATCAGATCGGCGGTTCGTAGGAATCAGGTGTTCAAAATATTGTTAAAGTTGTTTGTCAAAGGTATGAAGTCCCGAAACCCGAAGTGAGCATGAGCCGTCCGATATTGAGGGGGATAGGTGGAAGCCGATCCAAGCGTTTGAGGAAATGAGCTTCAGGAGTTTTGAAGTGAGAAGTGCATAAAACTTCCGAAGAGCCGAAGCCTGAACTCCCGAAGCGATCATGGACCATTGATCTCAAAATCAACAGGGAGTCGTTGATCTTAGCGGTAGTGCCTCCCAAAGTCCCGAAGCCCCGAAGTGCTCGAAGTCCCGAAGCGCCGAAGTGCCTAAAGTCCCTAAGTGTCGAAGCGCTCGAAGTCCCGAAGGCTCGAAGCGTCGAAGTGGCCGAAGTCCCAAAGTGGTCGAAGTCCTGAAGTGGGTGAAGTCCTGAAGTGCCAAAGCGCCTGAAGTCCCGAAGTGGCTGAAGTATCAAAGACCTGAAGCGCCCGAAGTACCAAAGTGGCCAAAGTCCTGAAGTGCTAAAACACATGGCAACAGATCCTTCGCTTCAGGGGTTTTTCCTTAGTGGGGTTTTTCATGTTTCACTTTCAAAACACTCGAAGCCCAAAGGCCCGGAGTAAGTCTCAGCTGTCCGATTCAAATGGACACGCGACACCATATCTAGAGTTCCAGAGGAAAACAAAGGGGAAAAAGCGATATTTGAGTTTTGATTTTATCGGAGCCTGGAGACCTGAAGGGATCTTAGCCATTGATCCAGGAGCCATGCGTCGCCAGATCCTTAGCTCCGGGTAAAAGTGCATGGAAGAGGATGAGATTTGAGATTTGATTTTCCCGGAGCCCGGAGACCTGAAGGAGATATCAACCATCAATTTAGGAGGATATGTGGCAGTGATCAGTATGGACATGTGGTGCACTCGTTAGTCGTGACACCAGGCACCAATTCGGAAGTGACACATGGCACTCGGTCCAGGCATCCGTGGGCATATCATTCACTTATTTCTTAGTGACATGTGTCACTTCTCTTTCATGACACGTCAACATAGCAGCGATAGGTCATCCTCTGGGAGGTGTTATTGTTCAACGTCAAGAGTAGCGTCCCCCTCCCCTAGGGCACAGTTTAGCGGATTCTAAAGATGGCGGGCAGTTAAGCTTGGTGGTGGCGCCAAATCTGGCAGGTGCACCCAGATCGCAGATAGCATCTATATCTATGACCACGGTCCATTACAGGGGTGAAACATACTCGGACGATAATTTTCTTGAGCGGTCTCGCAATTGAAACCATGGTATGGTGAATGTGCTATGTGGCGAAAGGAGATGGATTGCAGGCCCAAAAGCAATATGAGCCCAAACCACCTTGATTGGCCCCGCAATCGTGTGTTTATATGGTGTCCTATCCAAAAGTGCCACATGGCCGCCCCTGGGCATTTAATCTCATTGATTTCCCAAGAAAAGTTAGTTAATGAAAGTAGAGTCGGTGGTTGAAGCCTTGACTCAATCCATAAATAGAAGGCATGGAAGGCCTGACCGTGGGGACTGAACTGTCAACCCGTGGTACCCTTGTGGATAGATTTTCCTGCAGGCCCATGTCGAGATGAATTTGCATCCGACAAGAGGATACATACATAGTCTAACAGAAGACTGCTCAGATGCAAAGCTTTGACTGAGAAGGCCAGATCACGCTCCTGAGGGTGGTGGGAAGTTTAGAGTATAAATAGATAGTTTTAATATTTTGTTAGGGTCGTCAACTGGTTGAGAAGAGCTCCCTATTTGGTAATGTTTTGATGCCATAACTGTTCTCTGGTTATGTATTGGATTTGAGAGTTTCATATTAATAGAAGTCAGCCTCTTTTCATCTCTTTGTAATGCTGTTGTAATGTAGGTTTGATTGTAGCAGTATCGTGACTAGTTTTAGTCAGCTTCCTTGTGATCTTTTCCCCTCTTACATTGAATGGCTCGGGCATGGAGGATCCAATTGAGTTGTTGTAGCTACATGGTGATGTAGGTTTGATCATTGTGTTGTTGTGACTGTGTTGTTTGGACATATTTCAGTGTCTGAAGCTTGAGCTTAAGAGTGATATTGAGTATGATTTTTTCTTCTCCAAGTTGCTTTGAAAGATCGATTCTCATAGCAGTCTTGTTCACCTTTCTCACTAAGTCTTCCCTCTGCTCACACTTAAATTCAATTCACTGATTGAAGTTAGTTGTGGCCCTCACTTCCCTGTGCATTTCTTGTCCAGTTCTGTGTTGAACATCATTCATATATTGATTTTTTCCCATTGATCTCCACTCATATAAAACCAACATCCACCAAAAACTCTGATGGGTACCGGGCTTATCCTCCCGTAATCTGAGGGTGACTTTCAGTGCTAACATTCTTGGGGCTGTTGCTGGGGAACGAATTGAAGACTTTTCCCTGGGATAGAACGACAACAAGCTTCTGATTCTGAAGGTGGATCAGACATCAGAASCATTGAAGATTGCAACTTGCACCTGGAAACTCCATAATCGAAGACTCCACTAGGGAGGATCCTGTTGATAGAAAGATGACCATACCGAAGGGGAAGACCAGGTATCAGTTTATCTGCTTTATTCATGAAATCGTGTTCTTGTTTATCAACTCATTTCTCTCTTTCCCTTCACATATAAAGAGGATTATCCTCTGCTTTGTCTATTCAGATGATAATAGGCCTTCCTTTATTTATCCATCCTTGGAAGAAGAAAACATGCCCTCTTCTTGTGTTGTAGATACCGATCTCGTGTGTTCACCTCTGCCTATTCATAAAAGTGAGATCTGTATTGCATCTCCTTTTGAAATTAATCACCCTTGTAGTCCCGAGGAGGTTGAAAATAATTCACAGTCTTCCCAAATCTTGTTACCCTCCGTTATTCCTGCTGAGCCTTTCCATTAACTCGTTAATCCCCATGATCAACCCACTGCTTTTCAAATTAAAATCAGAAATACGTTGTTTAAACCTTTAAGGATGCCACATGAACTTCATCCTTATCTTTGTTATTCCTTTGAGTATCTTCCTCAGTTTTCTTGAGAGGATCATATTACAGCTGAGAGGCATTTGGAGGCCTTTGAGAGCTTTGTCGATCAATTTGAGATTGTTCATGATGATGTTTCCATGAGTCTATTCTCACAATCCTTGTCTGGAGATGTTGTTGTGTGGTTTAGATGTTTGGAAGCTGGTTCTATTGGCTCCTGGATTGAGCTATGCCATCCACTTTTAAAGTGTTGGGGTGAGAACAAGTCCCTTTATCAATACTGGTTTGAGTTTAATGCCTTGAGGAGAGGGGAAGAGGAAGACTTGGATGTCTTCAATAAGAGGTTTTACAGTGTTTATAATAGTATGCCTGTGGAGATCAAGCCCACAGAGACTACTGCCATGGTGTACTATGTCATGGCTCAACATCCAGAGTTGGTCCTTCTCCTGAGAGAGAGGAAATATTCATCATTAAGACACCTATTTGAAGATGCTGAAGAAGTCGAAGAGAACATCAGGGCTAGCAAGGGGGTTCATATGTAAGCATATCTTGAAAAATTGCATGTGCCTAAGGAAGAAGACTGTCAGCATGTTTCAGATTCTGAGCAAGAAGATAGTGATTATGAATAAAATATGGAACAACAATAAGGAAAAGAGACTGCAGCTGCTGATGATCGTGAGTTGTTTTCGAAGAATATGGGAGGTTTTTTATTTGCAACCAGAGAGGCATTTATAGAGGATCAACATGGTCTTCTAAAGCAGCCAGGTTTTTTTCACACGATTCATGATCCTATGTCTATACACATGGAATCATATGTTTCAGATTTTGAGGATTTCCAAGACATACCATGGATCATTTTCCTTTATACATTGCGGAAAAACATTGTGTGGAAATCTGCCATTCTGTGCCTACAGAAGACAAAGAGTAGAGATTTCCCATGTTTCCTGTTTATGATGATTATGATTCTGATCCTTGGGAGAGTCATGAAGAAGAAGAGGGAGAACCAAATGTGTAGTTCATATACTGCCTAGAGCCTGCAAATGAGAAACCATCACCTGGGACCAGTCAGACTATATCAGCCGTTTGCTCACCCGTGCTTTCCAGAGATATTCAGCCATGTGTGAGCAGCTGTAATATAGAGCATGTTTTCTGTCACCAACCCAATGGATTTTTTCATTTTCTCTATGAACCTATAAGGGAGTACATGGAGTTGCAATTCCTTCATGTCTTGGAGCCACTCAACTTTATCCTGACTTCAGCAATGGGAGGAGAGTTGAAAAGCATAATCATTTTGCTGTCACAGTTGCATTGTTTTTATTTGATTAGTGACAGAGTAAACAAGTTTGCATCTATGGAGTTGCTTGAATGACTATGGTGGAAGTTTGATTTCACCTAGCACTTTGTAAAATAAATTATTCTAGGAATGTACATAAATAATCTCCTCTTGGAGCCCATGTATTTTGCTTTCGTTTTTAGGATAGTGTGCTTGTCGGCCTTTAGTCCTCAACGTGATGTTTTTTGAGCATAAATCCATAGCCCAATGCATAAGGTGACTATAACTGCTTGTTCTTGGCAGCTCACAGGGAGCATGCCATCCCTTGTGGAGACAAATGTTATCAGATATAGTTGTCAAGGGTAGTAGGTTGTCCAAGTTCGCGGCCTGCACAAGAAACGTCAAAGCACAATATTTAGAGCAGTCAATTTCAGGCTTGAAATGCAAGCAACAAGCGAGATCATCTTCAGTGGAAGACATTCCTGAGAATATCAGATCGACGGTTCGTAGGAATCAGAGGTTAGAAATATTGTTAAAGTTGTTTATCAAAGGTTCGAAGTCCCAAAACCTAAAGTGAGCATGAGCTGTACGATCTTGAGGGGGACAGGTGGCATTCAATCCAAGCGTTTGGGGAAATGAGCTTCGGGAGTTTCGAAGTGAGAAGTGTATAAAAATTCCGAAGAGCCGAAGCCCAAACTCCCGAAGTGATCATGGACCATTGATCTCAAAATCAGAAGGGAGCCATTGATCTTAGCGGCAGTGCCTCCCAAAGTCCAAAAGGCCTGAAGCGTCGAAGTGCCTGAAGTCCCGAAGTGGCCGAAGTCCTGAAGTGCCGAAGTGACCAAAGTCCTGAAGTGGCCGAAGTTCCGAAGTGCCGAAGCGCTTGAAGTCCCGAAGTGGCCGAAGTCCCGAAGCATCGAAGTGCCTAAAGTCCCGAAGTGCCCGAAGTCCCGAACACCCGAAGCGCTCGAAGTCCCGAAGTGGGTGAAGTCCCAAAGTGCCAAAACATGTGGCAACAGATCCTTTGCTTTGGGGATTTTTCCTCCACAGGGTTTTTCATGTTTCACTTTAAAAACACCCGAAGCCCGAAGGCTTGAAGTAAGTCTTAGCCGTCCGATTCAAATGGAAACGCGACGCCAGATCTAGAGCTCTGGAGGAAAGCGAAGGGGAAAAAGCGAGATTTGAGTTTTGATTTTCCCAGAGACCGGAGACCCGAAGGGATCTTAATTGTTGAATTAGGAGCCACACGTCACCAGATCCTTAGATCCTTGTAAAAGTGAATGGAAGAGGATGAGGTTTGAGATTTTATTTTCCTGGAGCATGGAGACCCGAAGGAGATCTCAGCCATCGATTTAGGAGGATACGTGGAAGTCATCAGTATGGAAATGTGACACACTCGTCGGTCATAACACCATGCACATATTCAATAGTGACACGTGGCACTCGGTCCAGGCAGCCGTGGGCATATCATTTGCTTCTTTCTTAGTGACACGTGTCATTTCTCTTTTATGACACGTTAGCATAACAACGACATGTCATCCTCTGGTAGGTGTTATTGTTCAATGTCAAGAGTAGCGTCCCCCTCCCCTAGGGCACAGTTTGGCAGATTCTAAAGATGGCGGGCGGTTAAGCTTAGCAGTGGCGCAAAATCTGGCAGGTATAACTAGATCGCAGATAACGTCCAGATCTACGACCACGGTCCATTGCGGGGGTGCAACATACTCGGACGCTAATTTTCTTGAGTGGTCCCACAATTGAAACCATGGTATGGTGAATGTGCTACGTGGTGAAAAGAGATGGATTGCTGGCCCAAAAGCGGTCTGATCCCAAACCACCTTTGAGTAGCCCCACAATCACGTGTTTATATGGTGTCCTATTTGAAAGCGCCACGTGGCCTCCCCGTGGGAATTTAATATCGTTGATTTCTCGAGAAAATGCATTTAATGAAAGTAGAGCTGGTGGTTGAAACCTAGGCTCAATCCATAAATGGAAGGCATGGAAGGCCCGACTGAGGGGACTAAACCGTCAGCCCGTGGTACCCCTGTGGAAAATTTTTCCTGCAGGCCCATGTCGAGCTAAATTTGCATATGACAAGAGGATACATACACAGTCTAACAAATACTCAGATGCAAAGCTTTGATTGAGAATGCCAAATCACGCTCCTGAGGGTAGTGGGCCGTTTAGAGTATAAATATATAGTTTTAATATTTTGTTAGGTTTGTCAACTGGTTGAGTAGATCTCCCTATTTGGTAATGTTTTGATGCCGGAACTGTTCTTTGGTTATGTATTGGATTTGAGACTTTCAGATTAATAGAAGTCAACCTCTTTTCATCTCTTTGTAAAAACTGTGCTAAAACACTCGGGCATGGCAAATCCAGTCAAGGGTTGTTATGTTGTTGTAATGTAGGTTTGATTGCAGCTGTATCATGACCAGTTTTAGTCAGATTCCTTGTGATATTTTCACCTCTTACACTGAATGGCTCAGGCATGGAGGATCTAGTCGAATTGTTGTAGCTACATGGTGATGTAGGTTTGATCATTATGTTGTTGTGACTGTGTTGTTTGGACATATTTTAGTGTCTGAAGCTTGAGCTTAAGAGTTATCTTGAGTCTGAGTTTTTCTTCTCCAAGCTGCTTGAAAGCCTGATGCTCATAGCAGTCTTCTTCACCTTTCTCACTAAGTCTTCCCTCTGCTCACACTTAAACTCAATTCACAGGCTGAAGTTAGTTGTGGCCCTCACTTCCTTGTGCATTTCTTGTCCAATTTTGTGTTGAACATCATTCATATATTGAGTTTTTTCCATTGACCTCCACTCATATAAAACCAACATCCACCAAAAACTATGATGGGTACTGGGCTTATCCTCCCACAATCTGAGGGTGACTTTCAATGCTAATAGATAGTGTCGATTAAAACAGGTGCCATTTCTAGAATTAACAAAAGGAAGCCCAATCTTTATACACCAAACACCATAGTCATCATCGACCTACCAGAGCCTGAGCCAAACTGTCAAAGCCATAAAATCAACTTCCAAAAAATAGACAGGTGTCTGTTTTGAAGAGTGAATGCCTCCAAATGCTAGTTTTCACAGGTGTGTGAAGGCTTCAAAGTGGAAGGAAAGTGTTGAAATCTTCATAGCAAAAATTTTAAGCATGGAAAAAGCCATTGAAAACCACCATAATATTCTTTATCAAGCTCGTCGTAATTTACATGGAGTAGGGATCAACACACTCTGTTTGTGATGATTTTCATGGCTATCGTATTTCCCATTTGATGAAAAGGAAACCAAACGTTCCAGATAAGTACAAAGAGATTAAGGTTTCAAAATTTGGTTCTGATAAAAAAAACATGGAGAGTATCGTGTCTGCTCAGAAAACTATCACCCAACTTCATTTATCATTACAAACAACAAATGTTACATTGTTGAAACTCTTTTCAATTGCCTTGTCAAAACCCTATGCATGCTTATTATGGAAAATTTTCACATCATCACCAGATCGAAACCTGTCGGGTACTTCAGGCCTTCCAACCTGTGCAAAGTTTAATCACGCCCCAAAAGGTCCAAAGTCAAGTTTCCTTACACTAATTTCCATCTTGCTCATTGTTCTGAGAGCCATGCTCCACTTCAGGAGTTTTGACCATTGAAGGAATTTCAATTGCTACTCCTCCTTTCCCCCGAAGCCTGAAGGCCCAAAGTTAGGGTTCCAATCATATGTATCAACACTGATGGGTAGAGTTCCATATGCCAAAGAAAAATGTAGAAGCCAAGCTTTTGAGTATTTGTGCACGGGTGAAAAAGGAGCAACATTGTGCATACAATTTCCAAAATGCACCCACACTGATCATTTGTGTTGCAGGTGTGTGTAGGAGATTATGAAGCTGCAATCTGGATTCGGGGAAATTTATTGTTTTTACAGTAGGAAATTTTGGGTGTTTTCTCCCAGCGAACGACAACAAATTTTTGGATTTGGAAGAAATTATTGAGTGGCCTTGGTTGATCCTTCACTCATGAATTTTCATTACAATGGTCTCCAAACAGTTTGTGAGGTGATGAGACTCTACATTAAAGATAATCATACAAAGAGATCATCCATGAACCAGATATGCCAATTGTCAAAGCTATAATTTTGAAATATTGCAATAATGGTCAAACTTATTTCTCGAAGATAAAAGATGACTAGATTGATATTTCTTCAAGAAAATATGACATATGGTGAAGTTTAGCCTCGTATTTAAGAAGGTGGCAGAGCACTTGGAAGCTATAGAATTCCAGGAAGGTGAATCATTTCCGGATTTTCTGGCAAGAAATTAATATTCAAATCATTTCCAAATTTTCTGGGAAGAAATCAATATTCAAATTGTTTCCATATTTCTCGCAACAAATCAAGATTTATTTTAGACTATTGATAGGATTTTATGGAAAAAATATTGTGTAATGTAACGGGTTAATAGTTAATATTGTATTGGTGATTTAAATAACCATTTTGGAATCAAGAAGGAGGGGGAAAACAACCCGAGATCCTTTTTGGGGGCTGGGTTTGTAATTCCAATTACTTTAAGAAAATATATAACATAATCTAAGAGATTCTATTCCTCGTCACTGTGTAATTCTGTCTTTTCTTGTATCATTTTCTTAGCTTTACATTGATTCTTTCTTCTTTCTTTTACATATTCAGCTTGTAGTGGCTCTAATTCAGTAATACCTCTGATGTAGTCATTTATTGGGTAGCATGTTAGGTTCATCTTTTCCTCTGTTTATGCTGTGAGCAAAACAATACCTGTGTAGGTATCTGAAGCTATTTTTCATTCCTCTGTTGAAATAAATATTAAACTTATCAAAATTAGATACCTGACTCTTTGTTTCAGTCCTCTTCATCCCCTATCTTCTATCAATCTTCCTTATTTTAATTGAATTAGGAAAACGATGTCATGCCTCTTCTTTTTTGATTTATAAATGATTGTAATGCATGTTTCATACCTAGTTCTAAAAGCGTCTTATGACTGATCAATCAACAAATTACTATTTCATTCAAAACTTGCTAAGGCTTGGATCTATTACAGCGTAGAGTCAACTCTTGTGACAACATCTTCTACAAGCCTGATGACTTTCATATTCTATAATCCTAACAACTTGCATCTTCTACAAGCTAACAACTTGTGTCTTCTACAACCCTGGAAACTTGCTTCTTCTACAAGCATGACAACTTGCCTCTTCTACAATCCTGACAAATTGTTTCTTCATTCTCTAGATATTCCTATAGTATCCATTAAGAAATTATATATGTTATATCCATTATAATAGAACAATTGTCTTATTCACAAGAGTTTTCAACTCCAAAATATAAACATTTATTCAAAATAAGTTTGCAATCATAAACCAATACTCATATGTATGGCTATCTTGTGCTTCAAAAATTTGCCAATCTAACTGATTGTTCCTCTCTGACACAGCCATATGATCCTAACCACCATTCCATATGAATTATTAAGTTTCCTCTTACTTTATATATTCACCCTCTAGGATCAAACATCACCTTCTCTACTGCAAAGTCCCTCAAGAGATCCATCTTTACAAGGCTTTCACATGCAAGGAGAGCGCCAAATTACTACCAGACTCCATGTTGGAAATTTGTAACCTATGGAAATCATAGGGTTCTAGTGTCCTAACAATGTCTTTCTTGTCGAGATTTTGCAGCTTCAATATATATTATCTTATCTGTACACACATACAATCATCATGAGATATCATCATAACAATTTCACTTATTAATTTTCAAATCCGTTTTATACAGAAACACGAAATTTCTCAAGCATGAGTCTTCTCCTCATATTTGTTTGGCTCTTGTAGTAGCATACATCGTTCTTCGTCACGGGCTTACCATTTCCATGTCTGAGACCATTTTCCCTACAATTTCCTCAATCTTTCATTCAAAAAAATATATTTTCATTATTCATGAACATTATCATCTGATTGCAACAATTGCAATCATCCCATGAAGTGATTTAAAAATTATATTACTCTAAAAATTCAATCACTTCCAACCATTATTCATTTGAATGGAATGAAACTATCATTCCTTGCACATGCATTATCTAGCATCCAAGTTTTTCATAATTCAACAAAACATTATCAATAAATAAATTGTTGTGCCAATGCCCATGGACACATCTATACAATGCATCCTTTCATTGGCTATGGAATACCACATATCTATATCATGTACTCAACTATGGTGAGTTGGAAGGTTCATCCAATGCCTCAACACATAATGTAAACTCCTCCTCATTATTTGTTCGACTATTTAGATACCTTCCTCTTGAAACCATACACAACACCAAGAATTTAATCATTTAGTGCTCTTTAGTGTCGGAAAAGAGGTTGTAGTCCAAACATCGATTATACATGGGAATACCATTAAGCACTTGCATGGCGCTATAAACCTTCCATATCCAACCACGTCATGGCCTCACACATGGCTAGCTTTATTGGCATTCATTTCTATAGTAGGAATATGTCTCCTGACTTGACTTGGTTATGACCTCATAACCAACATAGCATACCACTAAATGTTATATAAATGAATTCAAGCATTAAAAAACATTTTTATACTCAAGGCCCTTTTCCTTTACACATCAATTCAAATATTGAACTTAAACTAAGAGAATTCTTACCTCAATTCCCTTGATCATTTTGTGAAACATAAGCAACCAAATGCATACATGCATAGTTTTTATCAAATTACTTGATGCTACCTAAACAAATAGAATTTTTTAGAAGCTCCTAGGCTCCCTTCACCAATCTCTTGATCAACATTCTTACTGTCCTCCTTTTTCTTTATATGAATGGATTTCATATGCAACACCACCAACATTTTCAACCATGATTTTTCTTGTATACGCAATCCATTATTAGTCAAATTCAATGATTATAACATCATTATTGCATATATATAACAACAAAATACTCTCAGTCTACAAGCATGCCACATGTATTACCAAGCATTCCTGCATGCACTAATGCACACCAATATGCATAAAGTATTCAATCTCATCATTCCAACTAATGCACATGAATTCTATCTTTACTATATGCATCATGCATCTCTTCCAGTATAAACTCCAATGCATATATTTTCTAGGTTCTTGCGCTCCATGTAGTTGTACTTGAATCCTTCTAAATCCCTGTAGCTTTGTGCATTGTTGATCTACTCATATGTACACTACTATTCCCTGATCTAAACTTGTTTTAGGCAAGTCCCACTTGGCCATTATGCAATTCCATCCAATATTCCAAATTGGCCACTGCCTCTACTTAGGCAACCATGTTCCAACTTTACCTTGCTGGAATCTTCCAACAACTTGGGATGATGTACTTTATAAAATTATGTTATTAACGAAAAAATTTCTCACCACAAACATAAACAATGGATGAAGAAACAGTCAACACAAGCACAACATATTACCAATAATTATGGAAACATTACACTCAGTTTGGAAAGATAAGCACAAAACTATACAAAAGTGGTTCTAAAGTTCTGTGCATATTCAACACTTTTAGTGTGCACACATTCGTGTGGGCTAACATGGCGTACAACACACACAGTGCATGGACCATGTGACTGACATACGAAAAACCCTCACGGATGAAGAAACGATGCATTGATTATTTTGGTCGGGCCTCAACCACTTCCAGGATGGAGTGGATCTCCCCCATTCCCAAAATCGTCCCCAAATTCCGCCTTGGGATCACTGAAAGGGATGGGAGGTACCTCCAAAGGCCTCCCAATTACATTTGAAATTAGTTTGGAAAATCTTTCCATCCTCCTATAAATAAATGACCATTGTATGCAAAAAACAAGAAGCAATTTGAGTATTGGTATGTTGTTCAATTTTTCTTTCAGAAGCCATATTTATCCTAGAATTCTTTTAGCATCCATAGCAAGTGTTGCACCTCTCTCCTCTTGAGAAGTTCAACTACCATTTCTTCACCATTGTATTTTCAGTTTTAGCCATTGTTAAAAGAGAGAAATATTTGTGTTTGGGGACTAAATATCCTTCCCAAGGAGGAAGAGGGGATTCATAAGTTCCCATATTTCTCCAAGGTGTTATCAATTCGAAGACTAGTCTCATTTGGTAGCTATTCCTTGTGTCTCTTTCTTGCATCAATTTTAGTTGTTACATGCTTAGTTTAGTTTTATTTCCTTGTTTTTCATTTCTTGTTTTCTACTTAGTTGAGCCACTAATCAACTAACAAACTGTTGTGTTATCTTGCTAGCCTAACTAGATAGTTAAGGGACCTCTTTTTCCTCACCCAAGTGGTAAAAATAACCCAACAAGTTGGCGACCATACTGGGAATTTGGATCAAAATCCTCCCCAACTAGGCTATTAAAGTTTTGTTTCTCACTAATTTGTGTTTTCAGGGGTTAAAACCGACCTATTCTCACCTTCAGAGAGTAGGATTTTATCCCACATTGAGTGAAATAGTTTAATTTTTTTTGTCTCACCATCTTCTTTGCATGTGTGAGTTCAGGGAAAACAATCATGCGATCCACGCATATCCATTCTCTGTCAGAACTCTCCAAACACGCACTTCACGCTCTGTGAGTGAATGTTTCTGGTTTAGCCGCACAGTGGTCTTATTTTTTCCAAATTGTAAGGCTTGAGAAAATCACTTCCACCAAGTAGTTTAGAGTTGATTTATGCACTATTGTAAAATCCATTAAAAGTAGGCTTGGATATCCACTCTTGCATACATATCTTAAAACCACACCTAAGCATTTAGGGAGGATAAATAACCCTTGCATATTTTACTTCCTTACTTGCCACATGGATGGCCTAAATCTTAGCATGTGAATTTCATTATCTGCTTTTCTTTTACAAGTCACCACACTAATTCGAGACTAGAAACTTATCGAAGTAATATTGGAGTATGCTCTTTCCTCACACCCTAGTGTGATATTTTAAATCAGAAAAGAGATTTCCTAAACAAGTATTCATCTCCCTTAAAGAAAAATAAACTAATCTCTAGGAGACACCAATACCTCTTAGCTCATTTTGGAGCTTAAATCTAAGACTTGTAAGGGACCACACATGCCCACATGTGCACAATCTTAGGATAGTTTCAAAATTCTAGAGTAACTCACTTAGGAAGTATAAAGCATTGGAAGGGCCCATACATTCCCATATTTTCACAATGTAGGGACAATTGTTTTCAAGCTTTCTTAGATTAGAAAACATCATAGGGAGATAAAAGAGTCAAAGTAAGGATTTCCATATCCACCATCTTAGCTTATGATTCTTTCGTTTGCAAGGGTTATTTGAAAAAAATTAGAAAGTTATCTAAATACGACAAGTAAAGGACCACACGATGTCCACTATGTTAAAATATTGAATTTAACTTATTAAATTTTTTTTCACCATCATCACTCCTTGCACACACTCTCTCATTCAAAAACATTTTGCTAGATACTTGGAACTATTTGTTGGGCTTCACTTGTTTAGTAAAGAGCCTTTTGGCACCATCATAAAAAATGAAGTTGGTCCATGATCCCAGCTTCACAACCTACTCTCACATTCTAAAAAACAATCATAATCAACTCACTTTCTAACCTCCATAAGAGGAACACAAAAGAATTTGGTAGTCTAAGTTACGATTTTGGGGATAGGAATCCAAATAACTCCCCATCATCATTTCTCACTTGAAACTTAGAAAGTTGTGGATTAGGGTGCCAAAATCCTCCCACTCAAGCATTCATATACCATAAGGTAGGGATACACCCATGAAGGGTTGAAGGCCGAGGTCCAGTTGTTTTGTGCATGCCTCCTTGGGTCACCCAACTCTTGGAAATAATACATCCTATGACCAATTTTTGAGGCTGAAAATATAAATACCATAGTTGATGGAGGTAGCTTAGTATCCCAATATAGGATTTATCTACCCAAGGTGGCGATTGTGGGCTGCAATTTCACCTCGAACATATTTTGAATGACCGTTAGGAAATATCACCAGCACTTTCAGGATATGCCCCCTTCACCCCTCATTATAACTAATTGTTAGTCTCTTCACTAACTTCTCCTCAAGTGGGTTTTGGCCCCACTATTGAGTGATTTTTTGTAGGTCCAATGTTATTGGAGAGGAAATAAGTTACGTCAAACATGACACATGCACTTGTTATTTTATTTTTATTCTCCCATGCAGAGTTACAAAAATCCCAAAATGCTTTTCACATTAATCTTGATGTATGATTTTCACCACTTGATTACATGCAGTTTTATGAATACATTGTTTAAAGTAATTTGAAAGTAATTTATCCTATCATTCTTCACCACTATTTACACACACCCACCTTTAGGCTAGAATCATAGGGGAACCATAGTATCTTTGCCATTATAGGTGCTTGAGAAACTTACCCCCAATTTTGGGTGGTGTTCTTAATTTTGTTGAGACATCAACAATACCATCACATACACTAGTTAGTGCTACATTAATAGGATCTAGATTGATAGGGGCGACTTTTCTTGGAACCAATATCCCAAGTAACTCACAAACAAACCCTCCACCACAATGAGGCAGAGCTCAAAATTTCTCACAAAGTACAAGCTCCCAAGGAACCACTTCCTCTCATACCATGGAAGGACCCACCCTCGTCATGCCCTACTTGGATTCTATCAACATCCTAGATATAAAAAAATTGACAAATGATCCCATATTGCATGACCCCACTTGGCCAAATATGCCCACAAAGCTACCTTCCAAAATTCCTAAGTTTGAAGGAAAAGTCGGAGAGGACCCAACCAACCATGTCATTTCCTTTCACTTGTGGTGTTCTTCCAATAGCATAATGGAATATTTTGTTCGTCTACAGTGATTTCATAGAACCCTCACAAGAACTACAACCAAATGGTATGTAGACGATAAATCTAGTTCCTATGAAACCTTCGATTCTCTAGCCAAAGCATTCTTGTCATTTTTTCAACTCCCTATTCGTCATAAAATTGGTTTAGAGATTCCCTTAGGATGAAAAAAAACCATTGTTGTTCATATCTCTGACCATATTCATGAGTGGCATAGAAATTGAAGCATATGCAAGGCATATACCACCCCACAACAAAGACTAGATTGGTTCCTCCGATCACTCATTCCTACCCTTGCCAAAGTTGTGGCTACAACCCTCCCCCAAACTAAAGATGAAGCAATCATTAAGGCACAACATTTTGACCTCATCTACTCCCAATAAGGGTAAATATACACTGCTCTTTCAGAGGCTCCTTTCCCTTTTCCCTTTGGTCAAGACAAACTTGGAACATCGCACACCGCTGATGGGTTGATTTTCTCTATGGCTCATATTCAACCACACGTGCAACCGATACTCACATATGGTACCAATCCATACTTCCAATCATATGGGGGAACTCCATATTACACTACCCCACCACCCCCTCCACCATTCATGGTACCTCCTCTCCCCCCCATGGGTACAAATCTACCCGCATCCCTTCCCCAACCAATACTTGTCCCACAACTGGTTACCCCACCAACAACTTCATATCCACCCAGTAATAATGGAGCCACCTCCACTTCTTACAACCCAAATTTACCCCCACAAGGTAACCCATATTATCCCTTTCTAGGTCCTCCTCAATCTTTTGTAACCCCACGGACAACACCAGGTAGGGGTCAATTTCATCCAACCTTCCCCTCTTCAACATGTTCAAGATTTTGAACAATCGAATATGGCCAATCCACCTCACCAATACAATAATAAATGGAATAAAGGAAATAATAGGAACCAAGGATAAGGAGGGAACCCCCCTCAACAAAACCCCCAAAGTTGGAGTCAACCAATGCCAACCCAATACAAACCCTCAAGGGGGAAATAACAATGGCCAACCATGACAAGGGAGAAATAAAATCTTCGAACCAATTATCCTTACACAATATGCGGCGAAGATGGCCATTATAATCACCATTTCCATAAAATCATTGACTACACACATATGAAGGATGCCATGAATCCTTAGTGGGCACCCAATGCCCAAGTTCCACCACAGGTACCTCCCACTTATATACCGCCACCACCACCGATGGTATTACAAAATCCTATCCCACATCAAGGAGTCATTAATACTCAACCAAAAGTGTCCCAATGCCCACACCCTTAGGGAAGATTTCCTCCACTCGACCATCCCCACATAGGGAACAACACTAACCGCAGTATCCTCCTCACCACTGAAGAGGAAATCCTCTTAAAAAATCACAATATCCAATACGATACACCCCCTGATCCATTACCCACCACTTTTGATGCTCCCCAATCACCAACCAGACAACCTTTAATGATCCCTCGTCCTAACACTGAATCCATCACCCACATTCCTTTCACACCATTACTCAGGAATGTGCATAATCCCCATGCTCGAGCTTCCCATAGCTATAGTATTATTGACAATCTTTCTCAATCACCCACTTGCATGTCAGTTATGGAAGTCCTACAGACATGACCTTCCCAACTAAAGGCATTCCTTTCACAATTGGGGGCAATAGATCCTACGGATACTTGTCTAATCACATTTGAATTAGAAAAAGTAGACCAACGACTCACGTCTTTATTCGCATTCTAAATTCCTATCAAAATCTAGAATATCACCATCCATCACTGCATCATAGATGAAGGAGCATCCACTTGCATCATTTCCAAATCGGTATGGAAACAACTCGGTTCACCCAAGTTGATCCCCTTAACCATCACTCTTTGAGCTTATGATGGTAGACCATCCCAAACAAAATGTCTATATCAAAACGTTTCAATAGAGCTAGGGGGAAATAAAATTCTCATCAACATAGAAGTCATTGACGCCCAATTGAATTATAATATCCTTTTTGGACGAAGTTACATGTACACCATGCAGGCTATAGCTTCCTCGGTCTTTCGCACCATGCTATTCCCTCAAAATGGGAAATTCGTCACCACTGATCAATTGACCCACCATGAACCTAACCAATCATGACACATTGATAAAATTCTGCCACTTACCTTCTCAAGTGTCGACCTCATCCCAATGATAGATGTCAGACTAGGGCTATTTCAGGATCCATCCTTGATTGATACATACCAAGGCTTCCCTCAACCCAACCTCACCACTACCATGGTTTGAGTTGTCATGACCGATGGAGTAGAGACACCCAAACCCCCATCCATGCAGAGCTCATTAGACCCCACATCCACTCCTTCCCAACCAACCATGATACTTCCTAATGAACTCCCCGTAAAAACTCCTCAGGATGAAACATTAGAGAGCCCACCACCCGTGGGAAAATCCCTGTTTGGAAAACGGTCGCACAAGCCATCACCCAAATACCCTTCCTTTACCCTTTCCCTAGAATAATAACATACCAGGTTTCTTCTACCTTCACATTATCTAATATGGTCATAGCTATCCCTGTATGGTATTTAGAAACCCCAACCATGGTATTAGGGTTATCACTACAACCTTAACCTGTTAAGCCCTAATATTGGCTCATTACCCCTTAATTGGGGCATATTATATTAGTAATTTTATTTTATTTATGTCGGCTTTAGGCCATTAGTTGTAATTATACCTCCTAGTCTCCTATATATACCAAGGAGACATTTTCATTTTGAATCATCTTGTACTTGAACATTTAAGTGGGGTAAAAGGAGGTTTCCCACTCGAAGAGGCTTGTTATCTGAAATTATCTCTTTTTCAAGGCATTGAGTACTTTTCCTGAGGTTTTTCTATGCTATATTGATGTTTGGTTCTTAACATATGGTATCAGAGCTCAAGGTCTTGGGGTTTCACTGCTACATCTGAGACACCGTGGAATTTTCACTATAAATTTTTTTCTACAACGTTTCAGAAGGAAAAACTTGGAGGCTATTTAGTAGACGGATCAAGGTACGTTGGGTTAAAAATTCAGCTCTTGAGGCCTTATACTTTTGGAGATACAGGCTGTACAAGATAGGGTTCTGGAATCATCCTGAAATGAGTCATTGCGGAATTTTCACTATAAAAACTTTTCTGTAACATTTCAGACCCTGAAATCTAGAGGCCATTTACAGATATTAGTAAGGTATCTGTGGTAAAAATTTCAGCTTCTGGGTCATCTTAAATTTGTAGATACACCTTGTGTAAGATAGGGTATCTGACTAGTCCTATTGACTACTCTCAAGAAGGTGTTCCAGGTAAAAAAATCATAACTTCTTGCTAGAGTATCCAAATTGAGTGGGACTAGTTGCATTGGATCTTGGACTGTTTTTAGTATTTTGGGTGCGAGTTTCAGAATTTTATATCAATTATTTTGTGCGGGGCATGCTATACAAGTGAGATCTCCTAGAAAGGCCAAAAATCAGCAAGTTGTGGGAAAGTTACCGTAAATTCCACTTGGCACATCCAATTTTGATCAGACCCATGGCATTGCAGAGAAGAAATATCAGAGAAATACCTAAAAGAAAGTTTCATACCCAGAAGGGCTGAAACTTGGAAGAAGAACAAGAACAAGAACCATCTCAAGATGAAAACGTAGAAGCAATTTCGTCTGAAGAGTTGACTCCCACGATATCGTGTAATGAATTGGCTGGAATTAGCACTCCTGAAACCCTCAAGATTGAAGGATACATCAAAAATAAAAAGGTAATAGTCCTAATTGATTATGGTAGTACTCATAATTTCATTCACTATAAATTAGCCAAAGATCTCAATTGCTTTGTATATCTAGCGCCAGAGTTTCAAGTAATGATTGCAGATGGAGGAACTATCAATTACTCAGGAAAATGTAATAAGATCAATCTTACTATGGG
>ML776921.1:605493-627607 GCA_009831015.1 Picea engelmannii | reverse complement strand
AGCAACTGTGCATCTAGTAGTGTGTCCTCCAAACTGGTAGGTTCCTCTCCATGTTCCAACCTAGATAAGTGATTAGGTCCTTTATTCATTCTTGTTGGCTTGACCACAATTTCAAAATCATACTCTTGGAATAATAGTAGCCATCTGCATATTCTTCCCCCCAACACTGGCTTGTTGACTAAGTATTTTAATACAGAATGATTAGTGAACATCTTAAAGTGTCCTCCCAACAAATAGTGTCTAAATTTCTGCAACGCATAAACCATATCCAAGCCTTCTCTTTCAGTCGTAGTGTAGTTCCTCTCAGTTGTAGAGAGCTTCCTGCTAAAAAAGGCTATGGGGTGGTCAATGTCTCCTGCACCCGGCTGTGCTAAAATTGCTCCTAATGAAATGGATGAGGTATTGACAGGAACATTGAACTCCTTACTCCAATCTAGAAAAACCAAGATTGCCCGAGTGACCATTTTTTTCTTTAGTGTGTGGAAACTCCGCTGGCATTCTTTTGTCCATTGGAACTTACTGTATTTATTTAATAGCTTCTCCATAGGTGTTTTTATCTGTGCATAACCCTTAATAAACATCCTTTAGTATCCAGTGTGCCCTAATGCAGTGTGCAACTGTCTAACCGAAGTGGGAGGAGGTAGATCAACAATGATGGCAATCTTGGAAGGATCCACCAACAACCCCTGCTTACACACAATGTACCCAAGAAACACTCCAAAGGGTGAAAAGAAAATGCATTTTTTCAAATTCAAGGAAATCTAACATTGCCTGCACTTATCTAACATTAATATTAAACATTCAATATGGTATTTCAGTAAGCTAAAGACAATACAATCATCAAAATAAGCTTCTAGGAACTTGTGTAAGAAGTCCTTAAATGCTTCGACCACCACCCTAGAAAATATGGTTGGTGCATTCTTCAAACCAAAGGGCATCACAGTGTACTGGAACAAACCCCATTTTGTTGCAAATGTGGTCTTATGTCGATCTTCCTTAGCAATTCTGATATGGTGATAACATGAGAATCCATCTGTGAATGAGTAGATCTCCTGTCCTCCTACATTATCTAGAACTTCATCAATAAAGGGTGTAGGAAAGGGATCATGTAGGCATGCATCATTCAGTTTCCTTAAATCTACACGAATTCTGATTTCTCTTGACTTCTTATCCTAGACCACCATAGGGATAATCCATTCAGATTCTTCAACATGCTCTATGATTCCTGCTTCCAACATTCTATCCAATTCAATTCTAACTTTCTGCTTGTATTTGGGATTCAGTCTGTAAGGTCTCTGTTTGATAGGTCTTGCATATGGTCTCAGAAGGATATTCATTTCTCCCATGGGTCCTTTAACGCCCTTCATATCAAAGAAATTGGTTGGAAACAAGTCTTGATATTCATGTAATAGTTTTGTGATCTTGCTAATAGTAGCATCATCCCAATAGTCTCCAACATTTGCTAATTTAGGTGTTTGCTATGGTCAATATTAACCTTTTTAATTTTAATGGGTTGTCCAACAAAAGTTAATTCTATCCCTGGTCCTTATATGTCTCTATGACCTTTAGTTTATTCAATGTTTACATCTCTAGGGTCATCATCCTCATCAACATTAATATTGTAGCAATCCTATAACTGCTTAAGAGGCGTAGTCCATTCATCTCCTTCTTGGGTAAAAGGGAGGTTGGGTGCCTCCTCAAAGACCTTTTGTCTTATTGTTTGTAAAGCTTGATCTACTATAGGGCATTGACTCTCAAATAAAAATGTATCTATAAAGTTCTGAGTCATTCCATACAAGTCTGTAGTGATGAGGCTTAGTTTTGCATGAAGATACTAGTTGATAGGCGTAGTATCCAAGGTGTTAATGAACTTATGCACCCACTGTTCTTTAGGAATGTTGCCCTAAGCCTCCTCACAACTTCGCATGTGGTCCTTAGGAAAACTCTGGCCTATGTAACGAACTTCACATCCTTCAGCTTGGTCTAAAAAGCATACTATCAATAAGATGCAACATTGTACCCATTCTACGATGTTCTTCTTGTGTGCTCTCCACCATCTAGCTGGTGTGGCTTTCAAGGATTTATCCAGTGCCAACATCCTTTTTTGTATTGGTACAATTTTCTCAAATTCAACTAGAAATGTCTCTAGGTGATTCAAACCATCAAATGTTGGGAGATTGCTTACTTCTGTGCCGATCCAACAAACTACTCTAGTCAGTCTGGCACATCACCGCGTGGAGACTTCATACATCCTATTCTGCCAATTTTCTAGTGCCTCTTCTGAATCTTATGAACATGCACTTTCACTTCACCAATTGAGATTTCCATCTGCTATAGGATTAATGTAGTCCTATTGTCTTGATGTCAGCTTGTAGATGTTCTCTAGCTCATATGCACGGTCTTCTTCCTTGATAGGTTATGTGTATATGCGACCTTTATCCGAGTCCAGAAGTGCGATGAATTTAAGGCCATTACCCTCAAAAGTCATTCTTCTCTTCTTTAGGTCAACAATAGTTGAATTGTTGAAAGCCCAATCAATTCCTAACAATGCAATATAAGGACATTTGTCATCAACAATTTCAATCACTTCAAAATCTGCAAATGTATTTATCCCATCAATGTCTACAGGAACATGCTCCAGTATTCCAAAGGGGCTCATTGCCTGTTGATTAGCCATCCTGAGCCTGATAGGAGAGTAAATCAGTCTAGGTTTTCCCATCAATGCCCAAGTTTGCTTCGTCATAAAATTTACTTCTGATCCCAATTCTAGGACCACATAGTCTACATCGTAATCTCCAATCTAAGCACTAAGGTGTAACTCCTTGTTTGTTCTCCTTTTCCTTGATACTTGGTTCACAACTCTATTCAACATAGGGTCTATTCTCCCAATTTCATACTGTCTCACTAGGTGTTCTAATTCTTGTACAACCTTTTCATCGTTAATCAAATTGATATAGGTATATAAGAAGTCCATGATCTTGCCTACTTCTTTTCCTTGTCTAGCAGAGTGATCAAACACTGGTGGCATTTCACATTCCCTTACTTCTAATTGTGCCTTAAATGAAGAAGATTGGCCTTCTACAAATTCTTTCCTTGTCTCTTCAAAAGTATGCCTCTCTCTCCTTGGATCAAACAATTGTGCCTTCTCTGTAGCTCTTTTGATCCCTGATCCATCTGCACTCTTTCCTGGAGTCGCTCTGTCTTCTCCTGTAAAAACACCTACTCTAGTAATAACAACAAATCAGGGGTCTTCACCACGAGGTTCTGCTGATATCAATTGGACTTGCTAGTTTCCTCCTCGTCTCTCCTGGAGTTTGGCTAACAATACTAGACAATCTTCAATGACATTATCAAACGAGTTACAGTATTTGCAAGTGGTACAATGGTTTTGACAATCCCTTGCCAAATGTCCTGGTTGTGCATAGTTATAGAAGATGATATGTCCTCTGCCTCGATCCATACCTCCTCCTCCTCCTCCTCTTCCTCTGAATCCATCACGAGGGTTTAAGTTTCCTCTACCTGGGGAGATAAACTGTGCATTGTTTCCTTCTTGTTGTACTTCTCCTTGAATTCTATATGTATCCCTTTATCTTTCATGCATGAGGTCATAATCCCTACAATCCTTCTCATCATGTCCCACAAACTTACCAAATGTGCAGTAAAGATTGGTAGGTGTCTGGACATATTTTTGCATATAATAACATTCACCAGGGCGATATCTAGTTCTACATACCTCACACTAGGGTACAGTAGCCTGTTTCAAAGGACTACGTGCTCCAGAGGCCAAGTAATCATGAAATAGGGGACAATTCATTTACATCTGATGCACCAAATATCTTATGTTTTCTCTTTTCCTGTATCTTTCTTCATATCCTCAACCTGTAAAGATAAGCTGGTCAACTGATTCAAGATTTGACTCATACTAGGGTTGGATTCTCCTACAGGGGTTGCTTCTAGTTTCATAGCGATATCCAATGCTTCAGCCTGCGAAGCAAATTTTTGTTGCATCAGAGGAACTCTGATATGTGGAAAAAGAGCAGCAATGAACCATTCTTTATTTTGTTTGTCTAGAATCTGAAAACTCAACCGACCTGTCAGATTCTTAAATATTTGATCAAACTCCCAAACAGGTTCAGTTACCTTTTTCTTGATTTCTTTCATCTTTGTAATGCATTGTGACTCCGACTTAGGTTTCTTTAATTCTGTACTCAATGCAGTCTTAATAGAATTCAACGGTTTAGGATGTCCAGGTTGTTAAGCGGAAATATTGTCGTTTAATTCTGTTGTAGTATTTTCCCAACTATTTAATTTGTCAATCCGAGGTTCATAGGCTTATGAAGCACATGCACTATATATGCAGGACTAAAGTAGAACTAATCTAATCTAAATTTCTAAAATGAAATTAATCTAGGAAAGCATTGAAAGACTAACTAGGAAAGTAGGAAACTAATCTAGAAAAACAATACAACATGTGAAGAGTTGAATGACAAAATACATATGTGAGCTCACACAATATATCAATCTCAAATTATATTACAAGAGTCAAATGAAAAAGCATGAAAGAATAACAAAGCTAAGAATCCCCTTCTCCTAATTACAAGACTAAATTATGAATTACATGATCTTGAACTCTCCAAGCTAATCTCTCCATGAATTATATGATGACCCTCATGAAGAGAGAACACTCTCTTATATACATGAGAGTCTTGAAGAGTGTCATAATTATAGATCCACTATTCTCTCAACCATTCTCAACTACTTTCCTATTATTAGAAGATATGATCCCTTCAAATCCTCCACACATCTCTCACATATTTTAGATAAGATATGCCATCCAAATCTTCCATGATCTTCTCCTTTGAATATGTTTGAATGATTGTCCCAAATATTCTTCAAATCTTCAAAGCTTGAAGATGAAATTCGAATTTGAGGCTAGGTGGTAATGTTTGACTTTGTTGAAATCTTCACATATTCCTGCACACATCATCAAACTCATCCAACCTTGATATATAATGAAAATATGTTATTTTTCTAATATTTAATCACAAATTCACTTATAATACTGAAATGAATACAATGGAAAATAATAAGGGAAAACCCAAGTATCATTATGGAAATGGTACGATAAAAGGTTAATGGGACGATGAAATGTAAGGAATGGTAAAGGGAAAAGAGGATATAAATGTGACATTTCTGAGGCCCAACACAGGTCTTGAAGCAAACTTCATATACCAGTTCAGAGCGTGATCCCTCAAGGTAGTACTAATTTGAGTTCTCTTAACAACTTCGTTAGTTACTTGCTTGATGCTCCATACAACTTCGCATAAGAACCAATGTTGTTCAGGATCTTCATATCCATCTCCCTTGAAGATGGGTAGCCTCATTTCATCTGCCATAGATCTTCCTTGGCTTCTTGACTGAGTATGTACTAAACTACTGGTAAGAGTACTCTGACTGCTTTGACTACTCTGGTTACTCTGGTTACTTAATGCTTCTAAAACAACATGAGGAGTAATAGCACTTACTTCGACACTAGGCATAGCTCCTAAAGTTTATGGCTCTCCTTGGTGAAGTTCTCTGGTCTGTACTTCCTCTGTTCTTGCGGATTATGAATGCTCTTCGTTTGTTAGATCTACTTCTTCTCCACTGTAGAATCCCTTGTCTCCGTATTTTTTCTTAAATAGGTTTTCAAGATGAACCTCTCTGAACGGTGTCCCACTGTGCGTGTGTCCATCCTCCATTTCATTGCCGCTGTCTGAACTCTTGAACATTAGCTTTACTGTATCTTCAGGATATTCTTCTCATGCAATAAAATCTTAATCCTCAGCTTCAAAAAGTGTAGAAACTTTCCTCTAGGTCCCTTAAAGAAGTACCTATCTACTTGGCTATACTATTCGACTCCGTCAATAGAAAACTCAGTAATGTACCCTCCAATAGTGCTATCAAACTAGAGATCCACCGGTCTAGACACATCGTTATCAACTCTCTTGACCTTCTTGATCAACATCACTATCCAAACCACATGTGGTCTATATCTGATCTCAAATTGGGTATCTCCTAGTCTGGCTAACCACTCATATAACCCTTTATGGATTCCTCCAAAGAAAATCTCATGTATGTCGGTAAAAATGTACCTTCCCAACCAGTCTTTTTTACTAATGCTAGGGTTCTTGTTTCGGGCTTCAACGACGTCCTGTTCTTGTTCCTCTATCCACTTCTGAATTTTTTTCTTTGATGGGAACCACCTTGACATTCCCTCAAGAATATCTCGGTCCTGGTAACATAACCATTTGTTGGTACATAGGAAGACCCAGGGTTCAATTCTAACAACGCTCCAAAAAACCCTAAATACTGGCCCTTTCAGCAACACCTGTGAGGCAGATGCAGTCTCACCCAAAGTAGCAATAGTGGGTTGCAGGACATAAGTGTCTACAACCAGAGGAAATACAAAGTGGATCCAGGACAACAACACACAACAATCTAGATATTCCTTACCCTTCCTGAGCTTACTTCGCAGGTTATATCTCTGATCTAACACAATAATGTAATAACAATATATCAAATGGCTAATAACAAAACATCAATCACAAAGGACAACAAGATATACATGGTTCACCCTCTCCCTAGGGATAGGCCCACAGAACTGTGTTTCTTGATATATTAGATGAAAACATACAATTCTATCTATGCACTTAGCGGAAGATCTCTTTCTCTCTTCCTCTCTTCCTCTCTTCCCTCCCTGCGCACCTAGCTGTAAAGTTGATCTTCGCACTCAGCTGAAGATATTACAATATAGGCTCAATATCGCCTCAACAACAGTACTAGCAGTGACTAAAAATAAATTATCGAACAACCCCCTCGAATCTCCTAGACCTTTATTTATACATAACATGACCACAGTCTAGGTATCAAAACCCTAGATCCAAGACCGTAGGTGTCGTAAACCCTAGGTCCACTTGACCCATGCTTTAAGGGCTTTGTCAGCCTATCTTTCCTTCTTTTACATGAGGTTATCCAAAGCACTTGTTGATATCTTCTTCTTCTTGCTGAGTTGTTCATGATCCACTTTCCTTACTGATTTATGTTCCTCAGTCTTCTCTACTAACGACTAGATTTTCCTTTCTTTTCTCCTTCTTTTCTGCTTCTTTTCCCACTTTGACCCTTCCTTGGTTTATGTGCCTTCCATGTAGTTTGTGCTTCACCTTTCTTCCTTAATCTTCACTTCCTTGCGTAACCAAGGGCCAACAACAAGATTTTTTACCCTGGCCAAAATTCTGACCATTACAGACACCCATGTCCCACAACGCTCTATTTTGACATATATTACATCTCCTTACAGTCTCACCCATTCAACATAGTTTTACCCCATATATAGTCGTCCCCCTGACACCAGATCGTGTTTTACTGTTGTTGTCATCCATCAACATCCCCCACCAAGGGAAATTATTGAATTCCCTATATTCTAGACATCGTTCATGATTATCAACCCATTCACCTTCACCAACACAATTTCTAACACCATTTTGATCAATCGATGTCAAGAAGTTCTTTGCTTCTTGTAGTTGTGCCTCCTTCATTATCAACGTCAACACAAGGTTTTGGGAAGGTGGAAATATCTTGGCTCTCATCCCACCATTAATGAGTAGTCTCAGATGGCACATAATTATTCCTTATTGCTTTTTGATGTTGTTGACCCCCATAACATTCGACTCCAATAAGTTTCATGTTACGGTGGGTCTTACTATGCGACCATTGCAGTTTTCAGTCACAGTCGAAGACCTCTGAATTTGATAGGCCTTCAAAGCCTATGCATTATTCATACCATGATTTAGATCCAGTTCAGTCATCCAAACAATCATTTGTTGTTTTTGATGCCCCTGAGGGCACTGCAGATATCTAATCCGTTAACAATTTTAGTTATTGTTACCCCTTTATGGTTTCATGACACAAGCATGGGGTATTCCCACCTTGTTTGTACAAAATTTTATTTTATGGAGAGTACTCGATACAGATATTTTTATCCCCTCCCCCTCCAACGAATTTCTCTTGTTGTCCCTCACTACAAATTTCTCTCACACCTCTATACAATGACGTCATCACCAAAAGAAACAATGATGTGTTTTGGCTATACGTATGCTCCTAAGCTCACACATCAGGGGGCATCTTTTATTACCAAAAAAATTCTCACCACAAACATAGACAATGGATGAAGAAACAATCAGCACAAGAACATCATACTACCAATAAATATGGAAGGATTACACTCAATTTGGCAAGATGAGCACAAAACTATACAAAAGTAGTTTTGAATTTTCGCACGTATTCAACAATTTCAGCACGCGCACATCCACGTGAGCTAACATGGTGTACAACATGCACAGTGCATGGACTGTGTGACTGACAGACAAAAAACCCACGCAGATGCAAAAACAATGCATTGATGATTTTGGTCGGGCCTCAACCACTTCTGGGATGGAGTGGATCTCCCCCATACCCAAAATCACCCCAAATTCTGCCTTGGGATCACTGAAATGGATGCGAGGTACCTCTAAAGGCCTCCCATTCACATTTGAAACTATTTTGGGAAAAAAACTTTCCATCATCCTATAAATAAAGGGCGATTGTATGCAAAAAACAAGAAGCAATTTGAGTATTGTTATGTTGTTCAATTTGTCCTTGAGAAGCCATATTTCTCCTAGAACTCTTTGAGCATCCATAACAAGTGTTGCACCTCTCTCCTCTTGATAAGTTCAACTATCAATTCTTCACCATTTTATTTTCATTTTTATCCATTGGAAGAGAGAAAGCTTTGTATTTTGGGACTCAAGAGCCTTCCCAAGGAGGAAGATGGAACTCATAAGTTCCCATATTTCTCCAAGGTGTTATTAATTCCAAGACTAGTCTCATTTGGTAGCTATTCCTTCTGCCTCTTTATTGCATCAATTTTAGTTGTTACATGCTTAGTTTAGTTTTATTTCCTTGTTTTTCATTTCTCGTTTTCTACTTAGTTGAGTCACTAATCAACTAACAAATTGTTGTGATGTCTTGCTATCCTAACTAGATGGTTAAGGGATCTCTTTCTGCTCACCCAAGTGGAAAACAGAGCCCAACACATTCCATAATCTTGATACTATGATATCCTTGAATCACCTTAACCATTATCATTATTGCATTCATTGCCATTACCTCTAGCTATCCCTTGGCTTTATTCAATTTTAAAATACTTCTCTTTAATGCATTTAGTAATTCACTACAAAACCCTGCTTTACCAAGATGCTCCCAATGAAATGTTTTATTCCTCTATTAAAATGTTTTGAGTAAATGGACCTTCATTATTCTATCCCTTTAATTTTGTGTACCTACACCTTGCTTCCATTATGGAGGCTCTGATAACATAAGTGGATTTCTTTCTCACCTTGCATACTTCGACCATAGTTGCCAATCCATAACTAGCAACCCTTTTCTAGGCATTCCTATGATTGCACATAGAGATGTCTCACACATCACCTCCTAAGATCCTTGTTCTCTTTTGCAGCAAGCTTTGCAACCTTCACTACATTTCTACCTTCAAGGCTATGGAGTCCTCCTTAACTCCTTATGCATGCTAATGGAATTATTCTTCTGCTAGCTTCATGTCTTATGTGATAATCCTTGTAAATTTGATATGACCTTACAATCTATTCATACTTTGTAGTATTTGAATTATTAATTTGACTTCGCTCTTCCAGAGTCCTTCAAAAACTTTTCATTTCCTGCCATGTAGCTTTGTACTTTCCTTTGTGAGCTTTTCATTGTCTCAAACAGCTTTTACAAGCTTTTCCTTGATTCCATGTCATTTTCTTGCAAGTAATAACTACTTTGGTGCTCAAATGAATTTTCCATTTTATAACCTATGTCATCTACAAGATCAAGTTATTTCCCCTCCTATTGTTGTAACTTGTCATTATTCAAGAGTAGACAACCTACATCATCAATACTTTTATTATTATTGATCAATATTCCAACACCTCTCCATAAATGCACAACTTTGTACTTCCATTTTCCCGATGATTATGCTCCTTGCATATTTTAGGTCCTTATTGAATAACTATGTGTTGAAATTCTATTACATTTGAACCATATTTCACAATTGGAAAAATAGTGTGTGAAACATCCATGGATTTTGTGGAGCCAAAATAAATACTTATCATAAACATGCCACATGCAAGATGAAAAATCCAATGTACTTGATCATCTTGTCAATGGGCTCTTGACATATCATTCTCTACGTGAGTGTTCTCTTATTAACAATACTCTATAACTAGAACTCAACCTCTTTCCATTACCAAGATGTTATACTCAAAATGTTCCTATATACCTCCATATAGGCACTATCATGAGTATATGAAATCTTTCTTACCCATTACTAGCATTTTCCTTGCACCTGTAACATATGGAATCATTTTTTTAAAATTGACATTATTTGGAAAATCTCCATTTTGAACAATTGCATGGTTCACAGAGCTCAACTGCCCCTTTTCCTACAACTCTATAAAAAAACTAGTTTCTCTCTCATAGAATTCAATCATTCTTTCATGTTTTCCTCTAGATTACCTTTCCAATGACTATTCTCATGACTTATTTTGACATATGACATGAAAGTTATGGCCTTCTGAAATCAACAGTTTCACCCCTTTTTGCACTTGTTTCACTGGTATAATAAATCTTAAGGACTATATTCTGCCACTTGTAAAAGAAAATATGGCGAGAACCAAGAAACCTTTTATACCAGGTGTTGATAGTATTCATGATTTTGAATACACAGAAACTCTAAGATTTAAAATCTGACACTCCATCTGACTTTTGCATCAATCTAGATTTTCCAATTTGTCCCTTTTCATTTCCTCTAGACTGAGAATTTTTGGCCGAAAATGGCTGTCTTCCAAATGGAGTAGAATTGGATAAAATACCCTCAAGACAAAGTTATCCATATTGATGAGTAGATAAAAATTTGAGTAAATAAAATTTTATGGAAAGGTGATCTGGGGTTCCTTTTCTTCCTCCAAAGATTTCAAAAATTCCCTTAACGCACTTAGAAATAGTGGATTTTAACCTATTTTGACATATGCACTCCTCACCCCTTTGATTTTTTCTAGAGGCCCACATGGGTATATTCATGTCTTCCTTTTAAGCTATCTATAAAAATTTCACCCTTATCTAGGCGTCGGTTACCAAGCACGGTCCAGACCTTCAAAAGTCACTATTTCATATTTTTCGAAAAAAAAGAAGAAAAATTATCCAGTGGGCCTCATTGAAATTCTTGTATTCCTCGTCATTGCATACACACACCTAAAATTTCATCCGATTTAGAGTTAAAATACTTCTGTTATTCCCAAAACAATTTTTGGGATTTAGAGATTTTTTTGTAAATTACTAGTTTTCTCCTTCCCTTTCCTCCTTTTCCTCTTCTTCTTCCTTTATCTCTCTCTCTCTCTCTCTCTCTCTCTTCTCTTCTTCTTTCTTTCTTCTTCTCCGATGTATCGACACCAAAATATTTTCTACTTTCCGATGCATCAACGCGCAATTTTCTTTCCTCACCAACGTATTGACGTAAGGTTCATCTTCATCATCGATACATGTTGTATCGATGACTTATACCCTTTCTCGTTGATGTATTGTCGACTTATGTTATTTTCTCACTAATGCACTGTATTGATGGACTATTTACTTCATTTGTCGAAACTACCCTTTATCGACGATTTATCCTTTGTCCTTGTTGACATATTGGAAAAAGATTCACTTTTATCGTCGAAGTATCAACAAGGAATTCTATTTTTTCACTGGTGCATCAACGAAGAATTCACTTTTATCACCGGTGTATCAACGAAGATCTATTTTTTTCAACAATGTATTGGTGATGAAAAACTAGCTTTTCGTTGGTGACTTGTCTTTATTTCATTGAAAACCTTTTTGCTTTCCTCATTGATGTATTGGTGAATATATTCATTCTTTGACTTTGCGGTGAAGAATCATTTTTTTTGCACTAACATTGCGGTGAAGAATCATTTTTTTGCACAAATGTTGTGATGAAAATTTCTCTTTCTTCGCTAATTTTTTTTTTCATGGATTTCCCAAGTTCTCCCTTGGTGATGTATTGGTGAAGATCCTCATTCTTCATTGATACACATTGTATCGATGGCTTCAACATTTTTGACACAGTAGATTTTCATGATTTTCAGGCTCATGAATGTCGCGGAAACACCTAACTCGCCCTTAGATCCAAATTCGATCCTTTCAGCACCAAATTCAACCCTTTCACAACCAAATTCAACCCTTCAATCAACCTGCAAGTCTACCTCTACCACAAGAAATCCCAAACAAAAACCAAATTTCGAGGGGATTTGACCATGATTTCTCTGCTAGGTGAGCTTCAATTTTCACCCCAACATCTTATGCGTCTGCCATGAATTTGACCCTTCTAGGATCTCTGAAAAAAAACCATTTGTTGGGTTTTAATTCTCGACATACCCATGTCTCTTTCAACTAAAACACAACCTAAAATTGGGGACTTTGCCCGATTCCACAATTTCCTCCTCAATAAAACATAACAATTGTTGGGTATGTGTTATATTCTTTGCACAACTTACCCTAGTGTCTGCTACGTTGTGCGGGGTACACAGGGTGGTTTGAGAATTTATTTTCCTCAGGAAACATGTCGATTTTTTCCTCGTTTTGCATGTTGCCTCGATTTTTGTGTCCATTGTTGGGCGATTTTTTGGCACATGGTTTTTTTTCGATGGTTTTCTATTTCCGGTTAAGGAATTAGGGTTGTTGACTAATCCAGGTCATTGGGTTATGGTTTTGGATATCGTTGGATCCTATATTTATATTGTATTGTAAACAATGTATGATTGTGAATGAATATAAAATATGATGGTTTTTGCGGTTTGGGTTTCCAGGGGAAAAATTTCTATGTAATGTGTGTATTTTCCATCGTATATTTTATGTTCTTTTACTAAAAGTATGTTTGCAGTAAATAATTGTACAAGGTTAAAATATACATTTGGTATTAGAGCAATTATTGGCTTCAGGGGGATGCCTTTGTGATCAAGGGTTTGGCTGGAGACTGTGATAAGCCTTGTTACAGTGGGAGATCTGTGGTATTGATTCTTCAGGTGAAGAGAAATGGTGAACAGTTCGAAAATGGAGATCAAGAAGTTTAATAGGAAACATTTTTAGTTGTGGAAGCTCAAGATGGAAGATCTATTGGTGGACATAAATCAATGGATCGTGGTGGATCTAGGTACTGCACCTACAAGAACTTCAACAGATGACTGGAAAAAGTTGGATCGGAAGGTGAAGAGAAAAATCCGATTGTGTCTCTTAGATTCAGTATTACCGAATGTGTCAGAGGAAGCTACAATCAAGGATTTATGGGATAATTTGGGGAAGTTGTATCAGTCTAAGTCCCTAGTAAATAAACTATTCATGAGAAAGAAATTGTATAACCTGAGGATGAGAGATGGAGACTAGATGAAAGAGCATTTGAATGCCTTCAATATTGTGGTAAGTCAGTTAATATCTTTTGAGATTAAAATTTCAGATGAAGATAAGTGTATCAGTTTACTGTGCTCTTTACCAGACTCATGGGATAGTCTAGTTGTGGCCATATGTAGTAATACAATTTCCTTGAAGTTTGATGAAGTGGTCTCATCCTTGTTGTCATAGGAGATTAGATGGAAGAATATGGAAGGAGAGAGCACATATGCATTATTTGCAAGAGGATGCTCCCAGGAAAGAAATAGATCTAAGTCCTCAAGTGGGAGATCTAAGTATAAGGGTTGATCTAAATCTCCCAGAAATTTTGTGAAGGTATACTGGAGATGTGGAAAAGAAGGGAACTACAAGAAGCAGTGTAGATCCAAAGTTGAGAAAAAGAAGGGATTCGAAGAAGATCCTTCTACATAAGAAAAGACTTCCAAGGAAGGATGGGATGTGTACTTGTCTTCTTCAAGCATACATGTAGATCAGGAGGCATGGTTGGTTGACTTAGGTGTGTCGGATGGTTCGAGGATCAATGGTGTTGTTGAAGGGAGTTTGGTTTGGAACTATGTATAAGCTGCAAGGAAGCACTATTAGTGATGGGTGTAATAGTTACATTTTTCCTGATATTTTAGTTGAAGAAGAAAGAACTCCTATAGTCTCTGGATAAAAGGTTATGATGTGGCATCAAAGACTGGGGCATATCGAAGAGAAGGGTCTTCGACTACTACACAGTAAAGTTATGGTTGAAGGTATGTATAACTGCAATCTGGATTTTGATTTCTGTGAAAATTTTGTATATGGGAAGCAGAATCGGGTAAGATTCTCCTTTGGTGCAATGAGGGTAGAAGGAATTTTACAGCCAGTTCACAATGATATGTTTGGAACTATGTCAGTTCCATCATTGGAAAAATCTGTGTACTATGTCTCATTTATAGATGACTTCTCGAGGAATACTTGGATATATTTCCTTAGGAATAAATTTGAAATATTTGACAAGTTTAAAGAGTTTAAGGCTCTTGTTGAAAATCAAACAGAGAAAATAATTAAGGTATTGAGGACAGATAATGGCAAAGAGTTTTGCAAGAATGAATTTGAAGAATTCTGTAATAAATGCGGTATAGAAAGGAAGAATACTACTCCATATACACCTCAAAAGAATGGAGTTGTAGAAAGGATGAACAAGATGATGATGGGAAAAACAAGGTGCATGCTCAGTGGTTCAATGTTAGGGAAATAATTATGGGCAGAGGCAGTGGGTACTGCATGTTACCTAGTCAACAAATCACCCTCATCAGCACTGGATGACAAGACTCCACAAGAGGTATGGACTGGTAAGGAACCCTCTCTGACACATATCAAGGTATTTGGCTATGAGACCTATGTTCATGTTCCAAAGGAAAGCAAGAGTAAGCTAGATAAGAAGTCTGAAAAGTGTATCTTTATTGAGTATAAAGATGGTCTCAAAGGTTATAAGATTTGGAACCCAGAAACTAAGAAAATTGTGTATATCCAAGATGTGGTATTTAGATAAATGAAGGATGTTTTGAAACATGAAATCCTACCAAGTAAGGAAGAACCATAGAAAATCGAGTTTGAGCCAAAAGATGATGAATCAGACTCTACAAAAGAACATGAATAATAAGAAGAAGATCCTCATACTCTATTATTGAGGAGATCGATGCGGGAAAGAAGGCTACCATAAAGGTATACTCCATCTGATTTCCATTCAAATTTATCTTTGTCTATTACTAATGATGATCCTAGAACTATTAAGGAAGCAATGGATTCAAAGGATGGAAAGCTATGGAGAAAGGCCATGGTTGAAGAAATGACAGCCTTGGATAAGAATGAGGCTTGGGATCTAGTGGAGTTGTCAACTGGAAGAAATCCCATTGGAAGAAAATCAGTATTTAAAAAGAAGATGAATGCAGAAGGAAAAATGGAGAAATACAAAGCTCGGTTAGTAGCAAAGGGTTATTCCTAGGTTGAGGGAATTGATTTTGGTGAGAGTTTTTCTCATGTTGCCAAGTTAACTTCTATTAGATTTATGTTATCTGTTGTTGTTGAATTTGATTTTGAAGTAGAACATATGGATGTGAAGACAACATTACTACATGGGGATCTGGAAGAAGAAATCTATATGAAGTAGCCAGAAGGATTTACTGTAAAGGGAAAGAAAGATCCGGTATGCAAGCTGAAAAAGTCCTTGTATGGTTTAAAACAATCACCAAGGATGTGGTATCAAAAATTTGATACTTATATGTTGGAACTTGGATTCATAAGAAGAAAAGAGGATCACTGTGTGTATTTTAAATTAATTGGTGATCATTTTCAATTTATTTGGTCTTGTATGTGGATGACATGTTGCTGATAGGAAACAACAAGGAGATTATCTAGGATGTGAAAACTCAGTTGTCCTCTAAATTTGACATGAAGGATCTCAGGGCTGCAAGTTTCATTTGGGGCATGGAAATTAAAAGAGATCGGGAAAAGAGGAAACTTTGGTTAAATCAGAGAAAATATCTCGAGACAATATTACAGAGGTTTAATATGCATGAATGTAAACTGATTAAGGTCCCTATTCCTGTTGGTGTAAATTTATCTGCAGATCAGTGTCCCAAGACACATGAAGAGGAGGAGAACATGTCTCATGTTCCATATGTGAGTGTAGTTGTCATCTTGATGTATGTAATGGTATGTACTAGACCAAACATTGCACATGCAGTGGAATTTTTGAGCAGGTATATGTCAAAACTAGGGAAGGAGCATTGGAAAACAGTAAAAAGGGTTTTTCAGGTATTTGCGTGGCATTGCTAGCTATGTATTGTGCTACCAAGGAAGACCAGGATTGGACAGAGTGTTGGACATACATGGCTTTGTGGATGTAGACTAGGTTAGAGATCTACAAGCAGGTATGTATTTAACCTGTTTGGAGGAGCAATCAGTTGGATGAGAAAAATACAGTCTGTAGTGGCACTTTCAACTACATAAGTTGAATACATGGCAGCCACTCATGCAAGAAAAGAAAAAATATGGTTACAAATATTGTGTCCAGGTATTAGGTTGGTACAACAAGTTGTAAGGATAGATTGTGACAGTTAGAGTGCAATTTTTTCTGGTGAAGAACCCGACTTATCATTCAAAGACAAAGCATATTGATGTTCAATATCACTTTGTGAGAGACATGGTTGAAGAAAATAAAGTGTTGTTGATGAAGGTGGACACTTTGAAGAATGTTGTAGATTCATTAACAAAATATGTCAGCACTGAGAATTTCTCTTGGTGTAAAGGATCTATGGGAATCGTTGCCTTGGATTGTTGACTATGTAACCCTGTAACCCCCTGTATGAAAAGAAAACAACAAGTGGGAAAATGTTGGGTATGTTTTATATTATTTTCACGACTTGTCCTAGTGTCTTCTATGTTTCTTCGGGCGAGCATGGGGGTTTGAATTTTTTTTACTTTGGGACATGTGTCACATTTTGCCTCATTTTTTGTGTCGCCTCAATTTTCGTGTCCATTGTTGGGTGGTTTTTCGGAAAATGGTTTTTTGCCGATGGTTTTCTATTTCCGGTTAAGGAATTAGGGTTGTTGACTAATCCATGTCATTGGGTTAGGGTTTTGGATGTCGTTGGATCCTATATGTATATTGTATTGTAAACAATCTATGATTGTGAATGAATATAGAATATGTTGGTTTTCCCACGGGAAAAATCTATGTGTAATGTGTGTATTTTCCATTGTACCTTTTCTGTTCTTTTACTGAAAATATGTGTGCAGTAAATAATTGTACAAGGTTAAAATCTACAACAACAATTGTATTTTTGTTGTAGTAGACTCTCCAATCTCGGTGTTGTAACCTACAACTCTAATACCAATTGTAAAGAACCCCACCTGCTAAACCTAACAAACCCAAAAAATTTCTTGCTCATAGAAATAAAAATTTCAACAAACACATGTTAAATAATTCATGCAAATAACAACATATTCAAAACCATAATGAAACAATTCAAGAACATAGAAACACCATTGAAATTAAGCATATACACAGTGGAATAATTATGCAAATAGAACATAAAACTTGTCTTAAAATTGTTGAATCAAATGATTGTGTACAAAGGATGATCCTCCTAGCCATAGGCTTGTTGTTTCAAATCTCAACAACAAGCCACCCTTGAGCTGAGGCTATGAGTCCACAAGGAGGTCTATCCCTCTTGGCTTTCCACTCTCCACAATCAGCAACTCGAAACTCAGTTCTACTCCAAAAAACATTCCCATCCACCAGCTCTCTTCCCCTCAACCTGCACAACCCAAGGAATGAGATCCCCCTTCTCTACCACATAGTGCCTTGGGCCTTCCCACTTCCCACCAAGATCCATTTCACTTGGTTGGATATAAATCTCATAGTTGGGGACTCAAGGAACACTCAACTACTACAATAGTGCTCACAACATCCATCTCAAGACTCTTGATCTGTTTCCTCAACAAAAAATGTATTCATAGGCTTATAGTCTAATTCTTACATGCACACAGGCCACAATTTAAGCAAAATTTCAACCCAATAATGGTTTTTCTCCATCATACCTTGACCTTTCCCACCTACCACTCTTACATCATTTTAATATCTCTCTTGATATTTCAAGGTGGATAAACATTATAATGAAATGACTGAATTAATATAAATGAGTGACCCGTTGGACCCCTCTCTAGCCCAACCCTCTCTCTTGTGGAATTATATCCCCCCTTACCATAAGTGGTTATTATTTTTTTAATACTTTTAGTGTACATTTTACATATCTTGGCCCTTGTCCATATCGACTCATATGAGCTATCCCATTAAACCATATTGGCTCACTAGCCTAATTAATATTTTCACAATTACATTATAATTGTGGGGATTAGAAATGGGGATATTACATAATTTTTGATGGCCATGTGCAAGACCATCGTTCCCTCATTCTAACCTGAGCCAAAAATACCTCCTGTTAACAAGAGTGTTGGGAGAGTCGATCCAGATGAAGTCAAAATATTTTATAGATTATCAGGATCTCAAAATGGAGTTTAATTATAAAATCCTCTCTTTTATATTGATTCAAATATGTTTTGCAAATATTCACATTTTAACAACATTTCATTGATTCAGAGGTAGCTGAGTTGATAGTAAAACAAGTAATCAAACTTGGTATTATAATTGCATGGATGATCTAAGATTTTTAAGAGCATTTGTCTTTTGCTTTCTACACATTGGTAAGTTATTGAATGATCTCAAACTAGTTGGAATCTTTTTGTATGTTCAAAATCTCATTATTAACTTACAAAATTAAGTTTTATGTATATTTAGAAGCTCATTTATGTACATAAATATGCTTCATGACACCCCCTATTTGGCCTAAGGGATCAAGCTGGAGCATTTAAATGTGCATACATAGCCGCAATTTCATCAAATTGATCCCAAATTTGGAATGATGACTGCGAGAATAGTGTGAATTGAGCTTTCAACATAAGTTCAAACCCTCTTAACTCTTTATTCTATTCAGATCCGGTTCCTTAAAAATGTTTACCCCTTATGGTGATCCTTTTACAATCTATAGCAAAATTCATCCTTTAATGTACAATTTCGCCAGCCAATGTCCAGTTTACATCGTGCGAGGGTTTGAATTGAACACTTTTTGGTATAACAATTTCGTCGGTTAATATTCACTTTCTACTACGTCGGGGTTGGAACTATTAGTAATTTTAGAGGGCGTAAGATAAAACCCAAATGTTTTGAACCTTTTCCGACAGATGTTTTTCATGTCCGGACTCCCATTTTCCATGTGCGGACTCCCGTCGTCGATCATGTCAGAGCTCTTGTCGGCTACCGACTCCACTTGCCCAAACACCATTACCGTGACACAAATTTCATTCCATGCGATGCACCCATGGAATCCATCCATGCATACAAATTTGAATTTGGTAAAACGCGGGCTTCAAATTTGACTTTGAATTACAGAGTGGGCTTGAAATTTAAATTTGAATTTAAATTCAACAGACAGATTTTTTTAGTGGTTATTTGTCTCCTAACCGAATGCGTTTGGAAATCAAGAACTCTCACCGATACGTAGCTATGCGACTGGTGTTGGATCGATTGACATCAACGACTGGGACTAGATATAGATTTGTCAGGTGCACTTTTGGCCTTGGATCTCCAATGAATGAAACCAAAGAATCTATGAATATCCAATCAATCAAGCCAAAAAATATGCTACATGGTAGACCATTTCGCAATACTTAATTTAGATCAGTTCAGTTGGTATGCTTTTAAATAAAACCACAACATCGTTCAATTTTAATATCTCCTTGCTTCTGTTTGTGATAGATTGGCAGCTAGTCAACATGGAGGTGTAACTCTGATGGAATTTCTAAGGCACCAGAGGATCAAGAATTTATCCCATTCGAAAGATTCAAGCCAAGGAACAAAGATGGAGAGTAAAGGATGACCAGAGAAATTTGTGATGGGTTTCGGCATGTTCATCTTGGGTTACAGTCAAATGGCTCAAGATGATTATGGGGTTCTCAGTTCCAAGCCATTTATTAGAGGAGATCTCTTTAGGATTGTCAGGAGATAGCTGCCTCGTGAGGACTCGAATCTATATTAAGAGTTCATTTGTGTGACAGAGAGGACGCTCCACATACTGGTGACTGTTGGATGTAAGTAAGCATGATAGAACCAACATTGGGTTGAATTTGAAGGGTGATGGTGGCTGACACAAAGTTTTATCCAGTTCCAAATTGATAACAAAGTGATCGGAGCCTCCTATAGGGAAAGTCCTTTTCTATTACCTTTTCAAAATGTTGAGGGGCTCTTTTACCAACAACCAATCTATTCTCTTCCCAATGAAAGACTACCCGCTTGTTTATTTATCCAAGTGGCTTGAAGGGTGCCAGGTTCAATATGCACTAGGGCTTCCTTCTCAAGAAGATCTCGAAAAAAGTTATCCAATAGGTCAGGTCTAGTACCTAAACTCCATCTTTGAGCCCCCAACATCAGCTTATTTCCCATCACACTGGATAATTCTTCATATTAGGCATCCAAATTGTGGAGTAAAAAGCTCTGGATTCAATAGAAGTTGCTCATTTTTTACTACATGATCGTTCTTTCCTTTGTGTGGTTTTTTGTCACCCTCTGAACAAAACCTAGTCCTGGCAAGAATCATCATTTCTTTACATAGTAATTCCTCATGAGGTAAAAGCGCCATCTTGTTAAGAAATTCATAATGTTTACATGTTGCCGCCCCAAATGGAAACCAATCAATTATAGCAAAGTTCACAGCCTCTCCACAATTGAATCCTGAGACAACAGTCCAATAGTTTGTAAGAATACTAGTAAAAGTTGCCATTGTCCATGGACTCTTAATACTCAATCGAGATAGTGAATATGTCGGAAAATAATAAAGAAACAAATGCTATCAATATAATTTATATGTAAACAACTTCAAACATCTCTTACCATGACTAAAACCTGCATGATAAGATCGAGGGAAAGTGATGACAAACTCGCCAGACTTTTGCACAACTTTGAAAATGAGAACTCCATGTTTAGATAACATATTTTGAGGGAACGTCGTTGTCTTCCCTATAAGAATTTTTTTCCAAAAGCCTGTCCATCTAATGGTTTCTAGTATTTAAAAAAGAAAACAGTGAAATTTCCATTGAAAAATCAATCAGTAGTTGTAACTTTACAATGAAAGGTGGTTCAATAATAAATCAACCGTGGTTTAATAATAAGTCAATGGATGGTGGAAACATTATATTTATAAGTGGTTTAATAATTATTTAGTTTTTATATTTTTCTCCTTTCTTACATCTAAGATGTTATCCAAATATTATTTACAAATTATCAGTAGTCAATTATCTCCATCTGTCTTTATCAATGGTCAATTCTTTTTTCATATCAAGGTTTTTTATTTTATTTTTGCAATTTGGAAGTTTTATTTTTAATTATGAAAAATATAATGTATCACTAATCATAAATATCATGGTTTTTAAGATTTAGTTTTGCAATTTCGAAGTTTTGTTTTTAATTATGAAAAATATATGACACCAAGTGAAAATCACAAATTGTGGAAAAATGTAAAGTTTTTATTTAACAAAAATGTTTTTGAAATCTATCATGGTTTTTAAGATTTAATTTTGTAATTTCGAAGTTTTGTTTTTAATTATGAAAAATATATGGCACCAAGTAAAAATCACAAATTGTGGAAAAATGTAAAGTTTTTATTTAACAAAAATGTTTTTAAAATTGATTTCACAAGATTGACTTTTAAAAATAAAAATTCAATTATTTAATTTATGTGAAAGATATCATTAAAATTATATTAAAATTTAAGGGTTTATTTTATTTCATTTTAATGTAAGGTAGTTTAATTATCAATGTTGTTGGTTCAAATTTATAATTGTTTTAGGAGTAACATAATTTAAATAAATAATTCAAATGATAAAAAGTAATTCTTAACATTTTACTAATAAATTTCATTAAATTAAGATTAATTATATCAATAAATTTTATTATTACATTATATATATATATATATATATATATATATATATA
>ML776921.1:572480-605358 GCA_009831015.1 Picea engelmannii | reverse complement strand
AAAAAAAATTTGATTGGTTAATAAAATTTTAATTCTCTTTCAAAATATTAGTTAAATGATTAAATCTCATAATAAAATTTCAAATACATGTATAATGTATAGGGTATTTTCCATTGGATACATATGCACTAAGAAATAGATATTATTGATTCTAGATGTAAATGTTAATATGCATTTTTGTACTTCATTTTTATTTTAATTTTTTATTGAATATTGTGTGGGATTTATTTAAATTGTAATTTATTTTCATCTCTAAAAGATTTAAAATAACTTTATTAGCTTGCTATTTTTCTATTAGTATATATTTATTGGGATTTTTGGGTAAATCTTTATCTATTTTCATTTTCTTTCTCCTCTCCTTCCTTGTATTTCTTCTTATTCCTTTGATTCCACTCTCCTCTCCACTCTTTTTCCTACTCACATTCTTATCCTCTTATTTGTTCTTCATAGTGAAACATGGCTAGATTAGGGAATGCAAAAAAGAAACCTTTGTCTGTGATATATATATATATATATATATATATATATATATATATATATATATATATATATATATATAATTTCATCAATGTTGTTGATAACATTGTTTGATTGTGTGTAACATCCATAGAAGCATCTACCTAAATGTGTACATGAATGTAAATAAATCAATAAATAGTCAAATATAGAGAGCTTAGGAGGCATAGTGGGTTTGTGGGTCAAGTGTGAATGGATTGGCTAGATGGTTAGTGGGTTAGAGGTCAATGGTTAGTTATGTTATTTGGCTCATGCTAATTAACAATCAACATAAATCATAAGTATGTATGGGTTAGAGGGTTACTAAGGTTACTGGGTGGGAGATTAATATATTAAGGGATAATGATCCATTGTGTTTAATATGGTCAACCATGGTTAATGATGGTCAACAATAGTCAATATGTTGAATGAGGGTTAAGGTTTACTAACTTAGGAGGCTTATGGGTTTGGGAGTTAGTAGGTTAAGAGATGATCAATGGGTTAATGAGTTAGTGGCTCAGGGGTTAGTGGGCCAGGAGTTAGTGGAGTTAGTTGATTAGGAGGTTCAAAGGTTTGTGGGTCAACCTAGATAACCATGGTCAATATGGTGAACAATTATTAGTGGGTTACTAAGATTAGAGGTTAAATAGAGGTTACTAATTTCTAGAGGGCGTAGTTCCACAGGTCATAGTTCCAGAGGGCGTAGTTCCACAGGTCAAAGTTCCAGAGGGCGTACTTCCACAAGTCATAGTTCCACAAGTCATAGTTCTACAGGGCATAGTTCTAGTGGTCGTAGTTCCAGAGGTCATAGTTCTAGAGGGCATAGTTCCAAAAGTCATAGTTCCAGAGGTCATAGTTCCAGAGGTCATTGTTCTAGAGGGCGTAGTTCTAGAGGGTGTAGTTCCACAGGTCATAAATCCAGAGGGCATAGTTCCATAGGTCATAGTTCCAAAGGGTGTAGTTCTAGAGGTCATAATTCCAGAGGGCGTAGTTCCAGAGGTCATAGTTCCAGAAGGTGTAGTTCCAGAGGTCATAGTTCTAGAGGGCGTAGTTCCACAGGTCATAGTTACACTAGTCATAGTTCTATAGGGCGTAGTTCCATAGGTCATAGTTCTAGAGAGCGTAGTTCCAGAGGGCATAGTTCCACATGTCATAGTTCCAGAGGGTGTAGTTCCACATGTCATAGTTCCAGAGGGCGTAGTTCCATAGGACATAGTTCTAGAGGGCATAGTTATAGAGGTCATAGTTCCAGAGGGCATAGTTCCAAAGGTCATAGTTCCAGAGGGCGTAGTTCCAGAGGGCGTAGTTCCACAGGTCATAGTTCCACAGGTCATAGTTCTAGAGGCCATAGTTCCAGAGGACGTAGTTCCACAAGTCATAGTTCCATAGTGCATAGTTCCACAAGTCATATTTCTAGAGGAAGTAGTTCCACGGGTCATAGTTCCATAGGGCACAGTTATGGAGGTCATAGTTCCAGAGGTCATAGTTCCAGAGGGCATAGTTCCACAAGTCACAGTTCCACAGGTCACAGTTCCAGAGGTCACAGTTCCAGAGGGCATAGTTCCAAAGGTCATAGTTCCAAAGGTCATAGTTCTAGAGGGCATAGTTCCAGAGGTCATAGTTTCAGAGGGTGTAGTTCCATAGGTCATAGTTCCACAGGTCATAGTTATACAAGGCGTATTTCTAGAGGTCATAATTCCAGAGGGTGTAGTTCCACAAGTCACAATTCCACAGGTCATAGTTCCAAAGGTCATAGTTCCAGAGGGCATAGTTCCACATGTCAAAGTTCCACAGGTCATAGTTCTAGAGGGCATAGTTCCACAAGTCATAGTTCCATAGGTCACATTTCCACAGGTCATAGTTCTACAGGGTGTAGTTATAGAGGTCATAGTTCCAGAGGTCATATTTCCAAAGGGTGTAGTTCCACAAGTCACAGTTCCATAGGTCATAGTTCTAGAGGGGGTAGTTCCACATGTCATAGTTCCAGAGGGTGTAGTTCCATAGGTCATAGTTCCACAGGTCACAGTTCCATGGGTCATAGTTCTACAGGGTGTAGTTCTAGAGGTCATAGTTCCAGAGGTCATAGTTCCAGACGACGTAGTTCCACAAACCACAGTTCCACATATCATAGTTCCATAGGTCATAGTTCCAGAGGGCATAGTTCCACAGGTCATAGTTCCACAATTCACAGTTCCAGAGGGTGTAGTTCCAGAGGTCATATTTCTAGAGGTCATAGTTCTAGAGGGCATAGTTCCATAGGTCATAGTTCCAGAGGGCATAGTTCCATGAGTCATAGTTACAGACATCATAGTTCCATGGGTCATAGTTCTACAGGGCATAGTTATAGAGGTCATAGTTCCAGAGGTCATAGTTCTAGAGGATGTAGTTCCACGAATCATAGTTCCAGAGTGCATAGTTCCATAGGTCATAGTTCCAGAGGGCGTAGTTCCACAAGTCATAATAGTTCCAGAGGTCATAGTTCTAGAGGGCGTAGTTCCAAAGGTCATAGTTCCAGAGGGCATAGTTCCAGAGGGCGTAGTTCCATAGGTCATAGTTCCAAAGGGCGTAGTTCCACAGGTCATAGTTCCATAGGGCATAGTTCCACAGGTCATAGTTCCATAGGTCATAGTTCTACAGGGCATAGTTCCAGAGGTCATAGTTCCAGAGGACGTAGTTCCACGGGTCATATTTCTAGAGGGCGTAGTTCCAAAGGTCATAGTTCCGAAGGGCATTGTTCCAGAGGTCATAGTTCTAGAGGGCGTAGTTCCAGAGGTCATGGTTCCAGAGGGCGTAGTTCCAGAGGGCATAGTTCCACAGGTCATAGTTCTAGAGGGCATAGTTCCACATGTCATAGTTCTAGAGGGCGTAGTTCCACAGGTCATAGTTCTAGAGGGCATAGTTCCACGGGTCATAGTTCCACAGGTCATAGTTCTACAGGGCGTAGTTCCACAGGTCATAGTTCTAAAGGGCATAGTTCCACAGGTCATAGTTCCATAGGGCGTAGTTCCACATGTCATATTTCTAGAGGGCGTAGTTCCACAGGTCATAGTTCCATAGGTCATAGTTCTACAGGTCATAGTTCTATAGGTCATAGTTCCATAGGTCATAGTTCCAGAGGGTGTATTTCCACAAGTCATAGTTCCAGAGGTCATAGTTCCAGAGGTCACAGTTCCAGATGGCGTAGTTCCAGAGGTCATAGTTCCAGAGGGCATAGTTCCAGAGGAAACATCTAGAAGTTTCTGAAACGAGAATGTCTAGAAACGTGACCCCCCTGGAAACGTATGGAAGTTTCCTTTGGGATCAATGAGACTCCCCCCCGTTCCTACCACTCCTAATCACAGCCACCATTTTTCAACCCATAAGCTGCCATAAATAACTACCCATAAGCATCATATTATTTTTTCTATTTTTTTGGTTGGTTGAAATGCTTCCTATGGACACCAACAAGCAACAACTATTTGTTTTGAGTTATTATGATGTTGTAGAAGTGTGTCACAAGCTATGAAAACACCCATATGGCTATAAGCAGGGTATATATTCCACCAAAGTCACCCAAGACTTGCACCTGGCCATTGAAAATAAATGGTCCCTTTGCAAAGGCATGTTGGCTCATAAGGAAGAACATGTTATTTGGGGGAATCAAACCTTGGTGGAGGAAATGACAACACACTAATTTCACTTGCCAGGAAAGCCCCCGTTGACAAGCATCATATTTTTTACTGTATTGTATTTGCATTCTATTGAAATTATAAACATGTTGTTCAACCATAAGTTGTTGGGAGTTGAACTGCAATCGCCCTTCCCTTCCCTCAATAATTCGACTTATAGGTTTTAAGTCAGCTCATAGGTTCGATCACCTGGATGAAGCATGCATGTTTTTTATCCATTTCGAAACATGTCACGTCTTGTTGTAGGATTCCATATTATGTTAATTTTCTTATTTGACATAATGGATTGTTTGAATTGTAGCTTATACCTTTCAGTCTTTCCAGACCTATTCTTCAATGGTTTGGGATGCTTATTTAAAGTCTCTCCTAGAGTAGCCAAATTTTGAATCCATCTGTAAGCAGTTTGAGAGAAATTCATACAACTTGAACAAGACAACGACCTGGCAAGCAAAAATGTTGGAATATTTTACAGGAAGCGTGTGCTTGTCATTGATGGAAAGAACAACAACGACGATGACAAACATGAAAAGTATAAGCTCGGGAGGAGAAGAAAAAAATATGCAGAGATCAAAGATCAGAAGGGAAAGCGTAGTAAATAAACATGATCAAGATCAAATCCTTGATCGTGGATCTGCTTTGAGAGTCTTCACAACAGTCAGATTGATTTAAGTGGAAGGACAGGATAAGCAAGGGTTGAGATTTGAGATCTCGATCACCCAAAATTTCGTCAGCCATCGGATCAAAATAAATGGAAGGATATGATAAGAAAAGATGGAGAGCCGTTGGATTTAATCCAAGGCAAAACTGCATCGCAAACAGATTGAGTCATTGATCTAAGATCTTGATCAAACGAACATCATTCGTTTAGGGTATAAATATGTGAGGAGGTTATGCTCCGAAAAAATATCAATTCAAGATTTTTCAGTTTGACATTTGAAATCCCTGAAGCCCAGAGATCCGAAGAGCCAGAGTAAATTTCAACCATCATATCCAGAGGGATACGTGGTGACATATTGTAAGCTCTGAAGAAATCACTTAGAGAAGTTTAAGTTTGAGATTTGAAATTCCCGAAGCCCTGAGATTCAGAGAGCCGAAGTAAATCTCGATCGTCTGATCATTCGAAATAGACCTCAGTCGTTAGATTGTCCAGAGTAAATATCAAGTGTCAGATCATCCGAAATGGATCTGGGTCATCTGATCTAGAAGAGACGTGGCGTAAATCTGTGGACTCTGGCTAAAGACCCAAAGTAAGCCTCAACCATCTGATTCAAGGACATGTGGCAGACCTCATCAGAAAGGACATGTGGCAGACCATGTCAACAAAGACATGTGGTAGACCACATCAGCAAGGACATGTGGCAGACCACGTCAGCGAGTGACACGTGGAAATCACTCGACCTGTGCCAAGTCAACAAGTGATGTGTGTAATGTTACGTCACTCTAGGAGATTTACTTCGGGAGTTTTTACCACCAGCAGATGCCCTAAGTCCCGAAGTCCCAAAGTGGACATGGGTCGTCCGATCTGAAGAACACTTCGAGTGCATCTTCAACCATTGATCTAGTACAGTGGAAGGAAAATGTAAGTGGAAGTGTTAACCGACAGCAAGCAGTCTCCACCACCTATGACTTATTTAGCAGGTGACCACTCTAGAGGAAAATGAAGCAACGATCAACCTAAATTCTCAAAGTGTCAAAGTCACATATGATCATTGATCGTGCAAGAGGGTACATGTCAATGGATTGTGAACTCCGGGAGAAACTACTCCGGGAAAATGTGAAGAAGAAAGGTTTGAAGTTGTCGAAGGCTGAAGTCCCAGAGCGAAGGATCGTCATTGGATTAAGGAGGACAAGTGTCTGCAGATCATCAACTCCGAAAGATTGTCATACACAAGAAATGAGAGTTTGAGAATTGGAAGTCCCGAAGGTCGAAGTCGCTAAGAGTCGAAGTGTCGAAGGACCAAAGTGCCAAAGGGCCGAAGAGCCAAAGTCATGAGGGACATAGTCCCAAACTCCCGAAGGCCGAAGTCCCGAAGTGAACGAGGACCATTGATTTGAGGAGGACATGTGGCAGGAATCTGTGGACTCCAGCTAAAAGCATTTTGGGAGAGCGTGAAGGTTGAGAATTGAAATAGTTGAAGCCCAGAGTAGTGAAGGAGATATCGACCATTGAATCGAGTATGGGGCCGCAGAAACATTGATCTGGTTGAAAGGTCAAATTCCTGAAGTAGAGGTCGAGCCATCGATTGAGAAGGACAAGTGTCTGCAAATCATCAACTCAGGAAGATTGGCGTATAGAGGAAAGAAGGGTTTGATATTTGAAAATCTCGGAGCCCAGATCATGAAGTAAATCACAACCGTTGATTTAGGAAGGCTAGATCTGATCTGTAGACTTGAAAGGATAGATCTGAACCGTCAGTTCATGAGCACTGTCAAGATCATGTGATCAATGGTCCCATTGCATTGCAAGGATTGAAGGTGCGTGAAATTTAAAATGTTGAAGGTGGGCCGCAATTGAAACCATAGTTTTGGAGAAAGCATACGTGGAGCTTTGTAGTGAATTGCGGGGCGAAAAACAGATTGCCCTCAAACCACCTTTGATCGCACCCGAAATTACGTGGTCACATGAGAGCGTTTCCCATGGTCACATCAACGGAAGATTGAGGAAGGATCTAGCACTACTAGGCTCCACATCGGAGGTTACGCATTGAAAATTCAAAAAACATCTGCGTGTATAATCCAACGATGTTGATCAAACATAATTTGATCGAAGGGTTGTTGTTTCATCTCGTGATTTCTTGATCAGTTGCGATTCATTTACACTAACTAAATCAATGTTCCTGAGTGATTGAATCATTGTTCCTAAGCGTTGGAATCATGATTCCTGAGCATTTGTTTTTGACATTCCCGACTTGAGCGTCAGAGATGCAAAGTGTAATAGATGATGAGAGTCAGGGTTGGCTCACATCCAAAGACGTGAAATGTGAAGTCCCAAAGTACTTGGCCCCAAGTCATTGTCTGTGGTCACGTGAAAGGAAGGAGATTAGCAAGAAAAGCTAGTGCCCACTGTGAAGTTTTCTCAGGAAGGGAAAAGGTGCCAAAGGGATGAGTGCGTGAAGGTTCTCTCTGTAACTATTGGAACATAGTGATTGTATCTTCCAGAGAATTCGAAGAGCTTTAGGTTGATATCCAGAGGAGCTGAAGATTCTCGAGGTAACTTCCAGTGGAATGAAGACTCATCATAGAGAAAATCGACAGATGGAAAAGTGTCGAAGACTGTAACTTCCAGAGTAGCCAAAGAATCTCAGGATAATGACCACTGATGAAGAACAGACTTAGAATAATCGCTAGAGAGGATGAAGAGTTGTGTGTATGATTTGGCAGAGGACTTGGCATGATAAATATACACAAAACAAAGAAGATATGGTTGCTTCTTTTGATAGTTAATCATGCGGATAGAAGCATGGTGTGCGCAAAAGATGAAGCGCACAGAAGAGGCATAGCGCATAGAATGGAAATGGTGCACAAAGCATAAGATGCAAAAGAAAAAGATAGAACATAGATACATATATGAGAAATGAAGAGAAATATTAGGTGCACATGTAGAGCACAATACCGCAACAAAACAATGATAAGACTGGTAAGCCATTGTTAAATAATGTATCACTATATAAATTTTAGTAACAAAGATTTATATCTCAGGGTGGTAGGGAGATGGTAGGGAGGACTGTTGTCCTCAGAGTTTCAAGTGGGTGCTTGAACACAGGGAGTTGTATCTTCCATCTGGTTGCATCCAGAAAAACTAGAGTGGTAGGGTGGTGCAAGGGAGAACCATTGTTCTCTGTTATACAGGTTGGTGCCCGTGTGACTGGAAGTTGATGCTTCCATCCAGTTGGTGCTGGAACACTCAGGGAGCCGGTGCTTCCTTCCAGTGGGTTCTAGAGAATCTAGAGTGTTGGTGCTCTCAACAAGCTACAACTTGTACAGGTTGGTGCCTGTGTGTCTGGAAGTTGGTGCTGGAAAACAAAGGGAGTTGGTGATTCCTTCTAGTGGGTGCTAGAGAAACCAGAGAGTTGGTGCTCTTAGCAAGTTGTTACTTGTAAAATAGAGGCGGTAGCCTTAAAATGAGTTGGTGCTCATAATAATGATAATGTACAAAAAATAAAGACTACTTATTATATCAAGAAGAAGAGGTTTTCTCCCTTTATGGGTTTCCTCAGGAATATTTGTCTATGTATATTTCATGTGTGTGATTGATGTTGAATATTCTATTGCTTACTTTCCTGCATTATTGTGATCATCATTGAGTGTTCTTTAATGAGTTTAAAATGGGCATAATTGTTTAAGCACAGTAACAACTGATTCACCCCCCCCCCCTCCCCTCTCAGTTGTCCAACAAAAAACATAAGAGTTAACTGGTTTTTTTGGAAAAAACTTGTCAAGAACTTGACATACTAAAAGTACATGTAAACCATTAAAAAATTGGCAAAAACATAGGAGACAATGCCATCCCATGACAAATCCATCATCTAGACATCAAAATAGACATATGCTTGTGTGAATAGGCAAATTGATACTGTAAGAATCGTATTTACATGATAGTTAATGAGGCGAGGCCACACAGTCATTTGTGGATTATGACCGTGTGGCCTCGCCTCATAAACTATGATGTAAATACTATGCCTATGGAACTACGCCCTCTGGAACTATGACCTGTGGAACTACGCCCTCTGGAACTACGCCCTCTGGAACTATGACCTGTGGAACTGTGACTTGTGGAACTATGCCCTCTGGAACTATGACCTCTAGAACTACGTCCTGTAGAACTGTGACCTGTGGAACTGTGACCTGTGGAACTATGACCTGTGGAACTATGCCCTCTGGAACTATGACCTCTAGAACTATGCCCTCTAGAACTATGACCTCTAGAACTATGACCTCTGGAGCTACGCCTTCTAGAAATGTGACCTATGGAACTATGACCTATGGAACTACACCCTCTGGAACTATGACCTCTGGAACTATGACCTCTGGAACTGTGACTTGTGGAACTACACCCTCCAGAACTATGACCTCTGGAACTATGACCTCTAGAACTATGCCATATAGAACTATGACCTGTGGAATTGTGACCTGTGGAACTATGACCTATGGAACTACGCCCTCTGGAACTATGACCCGTGGAACTACACCCTCTGGAACTATGACTTGTGGAACTATGCCCTTTGGAACTAATCCCTCTGGAACTATGACCTGTGGAACTATGACCTGTGGAACTATGATCTGTGGAACTGTGACTTGTGGAACTACGCCCTCTAGAACTATGACCTCTAGAACTATGACCTGTAGAACTATGACCTGTGGAACTATGACCTGTGGAACTATGACTTGTGGAACTACGCCCTCTGGAACTATGACCTATGGAAATTTGACATGTGGAACTATGCCCTCTGGAACTATGACCTATGGAACTATGACCTGTGGAATTGTGACTTTTGGAACTACGCCCTCTGGAACTATGAATTCTGGAACTATGACCTCTAGAACTACGCCCTATAGAACTATGACCTGTGGAACTATGATCTATAAAACTACGCCCTCTGGAACTATGACCTGTGGAACTATGCCCTCTGGAACTATGACCTATGGAACTATGACCTCTGGAACTACGCCCTCTGGAACTGTGACCTCTGTAACTATCACATGTGGAACTGTGACTTGTGGAACTATGTCCTCTAGAACTATGACCTCTAGAACTACACCCTGTAGAACTATGACCTGTGGAACTACGCCCTCTGCAAATATGACCTATGGAACTATGCCCTTTGGAACTATGACCTGTGGAACTACGCCCTTTAGAACTATGGCCTCTGGAACTACACCATGTAGAACTATGAACTGTGGAACTATGACCTGTGGAACTACGCCCTCTAGAACTATGACTGTGGAACTACGCCCTCTGGAACTATGACCTGTGGAACTATGCCCTCTGGAACTACGCCCTTTGGAACTATGACCTTTGGAACTATGCCCTTTGGAACTATGTTCTTTAGAACTATGACCTATGAAACTATGCCCTCTAGAACTATGACCCGTGGAACTATGCCCTCTAGAACTATGACTCGTGGAACTACACCCTCTGGAACTATGACCTGTGGAACTATGTCCTCTAGAACTACGCTCTATGGAACTATGGCCTCTGGAACTACACCCTGTAGAACTATGTCATGTGGAACTATGACCTATGGAACTATGCCCTCTGGAACTATGACTTATGGAACTACGCCCTATGGAACTATGACCTCTGGAATTACGCCCTCTGGAACTATGACCTCTGGAACTATGGCATATGGAACTTCGCCCTCTAGAACTATGACTTGTGGTACTACGACCTCTAGAACTACGCCCTCTAGAACTATGACCCCTGGAAGTATGACCTCTGGAACTGTGACTTGTGGAACTATGCCCTTTGGAACTATGACCTTTGGAACTATGACCTCTAGAACTATGCCCTGTAGAACTATGACCTGTGGAACTGTGACCTGTGGAACTGTGACCTGTGGAACTACGCTCTCTGGAACTATGACCTGTGGAACTTTGACCTATGGAACTACGCCCTCTGGAACTATGACCTATGGAACTACGCCCTTTGGAACTTAGCAACCTCTAATCTTAATAACCCACTAATCATTGTTCACCATATTAACCATGGTTATCTAGGTTGACCCACAAACCTTTGAACCTCCTAATCAACTAACTCCACTAACCCCTTAGCCACTAACTCATTAACCCACTAATCATCTCTTAACCTAGTAACTCCCAAACCCATAAGCCTCCTAAGTTAGTAAACCTTAACTTTCATTCAACATATTGACTATTGTTGACCATCATTAACCATGGTTTACCATATTGACCATCTTAATTATATAAACCATAAAACCATGGTTGACCATATTAAACACAATGGATCATTATCCCTTAATATATTAATCTCCCACCCAGTAACCTTAGTAACCCTCTAACCCATACAGACTTATGATTTATGTTGATTGTTAATTAGCATGAGCCAAATAACACAACTAACCATTGACCACTAACACACTAACCATCTAGCCAATCCATTCACACTTGACCCACAAACCCACTATGCCTCCTAAGCTCTCTATATTTAACTATTTATTGATATATTGACATTCATGTACACTTTTAGTTGGATACTTCTATAGATGTTACACACAATCAAACATTGTTATCAACAACATTGATGAAATTATATATATATATATATATATATATCACAAACAGAGGGTTCTTTTTTGCATTCCCTCATCTAACCATATTTCACTATGAAGAACAAATAAGAGAATAAGAATGTGAGTAGGAAAAGGAGTGGAGAGGAGAGAGGAGAAAGAAAATGAAAGTAGGTAAAGATATATAAAAAATGGCACTAAATATATACTAATAGAAAAATAGCAAGCTAATAAAGTTATTTTAAATTCTTTTTAGATAAAAATAAATTACAATTTAAATAAGTCCACACAATATTTAATAAAAAAGTAAAATAAAAATAAAGTAGAAAATGCATATTAATATTTACATCTAGAATCAATAATATATCTTTCTTAGTGCATATGTATCCAATAAAAAATGCCTAATACATTATACATGTATTTGAAATTTCATTATGAGATTTAATCATTTAATCAATATTTTGAAAGAGAATTAAAATTTTATTAACCAATCAAAAATATTTTTTTTAATTGTTTGGTTTATTCAAAGTTAATAAAACTATATATATATATATATATATATATATATATATATATATATATATATATATATATATATATATATATATATATATATATAATGTAATAATAAAGTTTATTGGTATAATTAATTTGATTTTATTAGATTTAATTATTCTATGAGATTTGATTTTTTATATGTTGAATATAAAGTTTATAAAAGAGATTGAAAATTTTAATTTAATGAAATTTATTAATAAAATGTTGAGAATTACTTTTTATTATTTGAATTATTTATTTAAATTATGTTACTCCTAAAACAATTATAAATTATAAATTTGAACAAACAATATTAATAATTAAACTACCTTACATTAAAATAAAATAAAATAAACCAGTAAATTTTAATATAATTTTAATGATATCTTTCACATAAATTAAATAATTGAATTTTTATTTTTAAAAGTCAAGTGAAATCAATTTTAAAAACATTTTTGTTAAATAAAAACTTTACATTTTTCCACAATTTGTGATTTTCACTTTGTACCATATATTTTTCATAATTAAAAACAAAATTTTGAAATTGCAAAACTAAATCTTAAAAACCACTATATTTATGATTCATGATACATTATATTTTTCATAATTAAAAATAAAACTTTCAAATTGCAAAAATTAAATAAAAAACTATGATATGTGTTATCCCCGTTTTCTAGGGATGACTAGGAGATCATGTCTCGAGGCCCACAAGTCCTAGACATGGAGTACCGAGAGCAGGATTGATCTGAGCATGGCCCTGGAGGGCCCATCCTTCTTCTTCTTCGCCAGATTTGTCCTGTCAGCAACAACAACATCCATCACCATTGGCTTGGACTTGCATCAGAGAATACTCTTGCTCCATGAGGTAATTGGTCCAGGTATCATGGTATGTGTCATGTTTGATCATTATAACTTTCTTATATATGCATCAAGTTCCTTACATTTCTGACAACTGCTTGGATCTTACACTAACCCACTTGACCATTGTTGGGGGGATTAACGGGGTGCCCTAGCAAGCTTGTATCCATGGGTTCTGGTTAGCCACCAGGGGGGATTTGAAGAGCCATCGTCCGCTCCCACCATACTATCATTTTACATCTTATCTCCCATACATCCACCCCATTCCCCTAGTCCGGGCATTAGGATGACCTATTTGAGGGGTTACACTTTGTCCTGTGGGAAGAAGGGGCTAAAGGCCCAGGGGGTAAAAGCAACTGGTAAAAGATAAAATCCATAGGAAATAAAACCTAGAGATGCCTCGCCCAGGGATCCCTGAGAAGGCAATAAAAATCCTCTCGATAAGAAACAAAGGGGACCCAAAGAAAAATAATAAAACAAGGCCTAACCAAGAGGATGGGAGGTCTCATCACGAGCGAGCCCATTATGTTCATAGGTATCTAGCAGTATGACGTTGCCATTATCTGGTCACCACGCCGGGGCAATGACCCTTGGTTGCATGGCCAAGGGAAAGGGGATCTCATCACGAGCCAGCCTTATCATTTCTGCGAAAATACCAGTGGGTAATACTGTCAGCTCTGGTCACCATGCCAAGGCAGTATCCTCTGGTCATATCTTGAAGCAAAAACAAAGAAAAAAGTAATTAATAAAGAAAGAATAAAGGCAAATAAAAGGGCTTGGAAAGAACTGCATCTATGATAGGTACAGCTCGCCTCATATAAAGGCACCCACGGATAATACCTACCCCTGGTTTTCACTATGTCTGGACGTCCTTAGACCATACCATCTCATGTTACATGGCTTGAATGATATCCTTTGGGAACTTTCCTCTTCTTGTGGATGTTGGCCCAACATGGCACTTTGTCTTTTCTTCAACTTTGTATTGTAGGTCAGTGTAATGTCTTTGAGCTATTAGATGATATGCTAGGGGTTTTATGCATGTATTTGATAAATTTAATGATGAGATATGATTGACATTGCTATGATCCCGAGGACTAATGAGCCCATGGAGGGAAAAGTTTTTGATGTGCAGGACCATGCCCGATGGACAGGTACCGGTGGACCAGTACACATGGGGAGATGATTAGCTCGGACCTCCATGGGGCTGAAGAGCCCATCAGATGGTTGTTGGGATGGAAGAGACAGGGCAATGTTATGATGAGCCTTTGCACATGAAGAAAGAAGGATGTTTCATCCAGGACACTTTGGCTGAGCCCGGCCTAGGGGGGTTCACCCACTTCAGATGGAACGTTTTCCTCTTGATGGGCAGGACGTCACCTAGGAGATCAAGATGTTACCTTGAGCATGTGGCAGTGTGATGAGGTTATTGGCACATGTGGCATCTTGGAGGAGCTCTAAAAGGGCTAACGTCTGACTTCTGGATGCTGGATATGCCCAAAAAGGGCCAACGTCTCCCCTATAAGAGCTTGACGTCCCACCTTTTGCTCATTTTATGTCATTTATCTAGCAGTTAATGTAAAAATAGTGTAAATTTTGTAGTCAGCCTTGTCAGCTATTTTAATGACCTATTTTGTAATTTAAAGGTCATGGATTGATATATATTGAGGATGTTTTTCCCTCATTTGAACATAAAAAAACTCACTCTCTCGTGAGATCTCAAAACTTGCACCCTAGTTTGGGTAGTTTTGGTGTTTTAAGTGAGGCGCTACTCTTGGAGGATGATTTCTCTTGGCATTTGTGGCTTTTCTCTCATGGAAGGTTTACAAATAGGGTTTGATTATGCTTTCTTCATGACATGTAAGTCAATTTTTCATGCAAAACTTCTTAAGTGAATGGTTGTAGGCTTAATTTCTTACATTTTTCTATTATATTGCTGAATCTTGAAACCCTATGTAGCAAGCACACTAGTAGGTCATTGTTATATGTCCCCATGTTGAGAAATAGTTTTCAGCCATTGAAAGAAGAAGATATAGCCTAGCCATTGCTACACTTTTCATTCCTTTTTCTGAGCTAGTTTTAAAGTTATAGGTTGAAAAGAGGAGACGTCCTAGGCCTAGTTGCACTACACCTAGGGTTTCACCTTCTAGGGTTTGAAGGCCTTGCTTTTGCAACACCTTCTCCCTTAAATTTATACTTTGAAGCTAGCCGTTTTGCCAAGTGTATTTAGAGAAGGAGGAAGGACCACGAGGCCTTTCTTAAGAAACATCGAAGTGAGCCTCCTTCCCCTAGGGTTCTGATTCTAGGGCCCTGCCATTGCAACACCTTGGAACCCTACCTTCCAGTCTCTAAGTTTTGAATCCTCCTGAGACCTTTTGATCAAAATCTGGACCAGGGGTCAAATTTTAGCTCAAAAATCAACGTTCTCGAAATTGCCTCAAAACGAACAGTTGCATATCCCTCATCATCATGAACCCAACGCAAATCGTTTGGGCTCAAACGAATGTCGGGAGCGAGAGATATCATGATCTGTTCGAATCGTCAAACAGGTAAAAAAAGGGCATTGACTGTGCAGTCCGTACAGTCCGTACGGATGCTGATGTCGCATGATCGTATGGTGATGTGGCAGAGCTGAGTTGACATATGCTGATGTGGCAAAGGTGGTATCAGAGCATAGTTTGTTTTGCTCATGTATTTGCCATTGATAACTTGAGATTTAGCTGTTGGTATTTGTGCAAGTTTTGTGTTGAAGTTTGATATCTTGCAAGGATGGAGGAAGCTTCAAACATTGGCAGTTCTCATACATATTCATTATCTAAGTACTTTGACAAAGAGATGTTGAAGGAGATTCTAACCATGAGAGATGTGATGAAAGAGATGTGTGAAGATAGAGAGGAGAGCATTGCCCTTGAAGAGCAGTTGATGGCCATGAAAGAGGAGAAGGACCAGCTTCTTGAAAAGTTGCATGAGATGGAGATTTAACTCCATGAGGCAAAGGAAACCCTTACTAGGTACATGCATCAACATGAGGTATGTAATGTTAGTTTATCTTCAAATTCCTCTCAAGATGAATGCTTTGGTGTTTTTGAAAATCACACAAGAGGAATAGGGTCCAAGTTATTGCTAAAAATGGGCTATGAAGGTAGAGGTTTAGGCAAGCATGCACAAGGCATTGTTGAGCCTATTGTTGTTGAAAAGAGACCTAAGTATTGTGGTCTTGGATATGAACAAAGAGATGGAGCAAATTCCAAAGTCGAGGAGACAAGGGAAAAATTTCCAAGAACAATTTTTGTTTCAAGTTCACCTCCTCAAGAAGGCTATAAAGGTGAAAGTTCAAGAACTTTTGTTGCAAGTTCAATCCCTCCAGCATGCAAAGCTTGTGTTCAAGATGAATGTGAATGTGTGAAACAAAAGAGTTGTGACAACCATGAGGATAAGAACAGATTTGTTGGTCTTCAAAGGAGAGCTTGTAACTCTTCAAATTCACCTCCTCAAAGAGGCGATAAAGGTGAATGTTCAAGGTATAATTCTGCTTATCATTCAGTTGCTTTTGATTATGTTAAGCATGATAAATTTGTATGTAAAAATGGAAGAAAGAATCCATGTACATATTGTGGTTTATATAACCATAATATTTCAAAATGTTGGAAAAGATTAACCACTTTTAGGAAACTTTACAAGCAAAGACAACGTGAAAAGAGGATGCAAAAGATTTGCACTCATTGTAAGAAGAGGGGTCATCTCATTGACCAATGTTGGAAATTGCATCCAACCACTCATCCACAGCACAAGAAGYAGATGGATAAAGAGATTGGCAAGAATGGAAGAGGAGATTCCATCATCGATGTGAGTCAAGATGATTCACAAGAGGATGATTTTCAGCAGAAAAAGTCACCGTTGAGTTGGCTTGGTAAGAAATGGTTGGATTTCTTGAGCAAGTAAGGCTTGCATTTTCTGTTGTAGATGCATATTTCAGCCTTATGTATGCATTTATGTTGAGAGTATGACAAGTTGCAGTAGTTTATTATAACTTGTATGATGCAAGTTTGCATGTGAATGCAATTCGTGTGAAGGCATTCTTGTTGTTGCGCAACTTCGCTAGGAGGATGTAAAAGATGGATATGATGTTCACTTGTTACAGCCATATATCTTTTTCATATTAAGCTCTTATGTACCCACATGTTTTGGGTTTATGTACTTATGTTTGTACTGGAAGGAGAGTTGAAGAGTCATGCACATGTATTTGTTTTTGTATGTGTAAGCAGTGAACCTGGTGATAGTTCATCATGATTGTAACATGATTGTGTATTATGTTTGTCGACTTGTCATTGGGAAGGTTGATATGTTTCAAATGAGTTTCGACTTGTGTCAATGTTGTCTTGACGACTATGTGTGTTGATCATGTTTTTCGACTTGGTTTAGTCGATGGTCTTTGTTTGGTTGTAAGTTAATTTTGAGTACACCGAGATACAAGAAAACACCATGTACTTTGATGAAGTACAAGATGTGACAGTTTGCTTGAAGAGAAAAAAGACTTTGTTGGCATCATTTTCAGTCTTGTATAAATTTATTTTCAAGATCGATGGTTTTCTTGGCTTGTGACAAGATGTCACAAGAAAGTTTTTGCAGCCATTGGAGACCGGATTGTGTTGATGCCAAAGAGTTCACAAGAGGGACTTGATTCTCAGTAGGAAGGTTGGCATTCTTCCAAGCACAAAGAGAATAGTGGGTCAACAACAGCCAGAGAACAGTGGTTGAAGGACATAGTCAGTTGCAGTGCAAGGCATGTTAAGGTATCCAGGTGATTGTCAAAAAGACTTTTCAAGTAGAATCAGTTAATAGAACTTGAAAGCAGAGGAGTATTGAATCTCAGAAAGATAATCATAAGCTTTTGTGGGTCCAAAAGCCTTTCAGTGGGAAGGAGTGATCAAAATCTGGACCATGGGTCAAATTTTAGCTCAAAAATCAACATTCTTCAAATTGCCTCAAAACAAACAGGTGCGTAGCCCTCATCATCACAAACCCAACGCAACTCATTTGGGCTCAAACGGACGTCGAGAGAGAGAGATATCACGATCTGTTCGAATCGTCAAACAAGTAAAAAAAGGACGTTGACTGTGCAGTCCGTACGGATGCTGACGTGGCATGACCGTACACTGATGTGGCAGAGGTCGTACATCCAGGTGGTAGATGATGATGTGGCCTTCACTTATTGGTAGATTTGGGTGAATCATGTGCGACACATGGCATCATTTTGGTAAATGGTGTGGTGCCACGTGGCCTAGTCATGGGCTGCCATGTGGCATCGTTGTGTTGGTTGTTAGTTAAAAATATTATGGACTCTGTGGGGTTCGAACCATGGACATGCCCATGCACATGTAAAGATTTAACAAAGTCCCCCGTGCCAACGCACCATATCATATGCCTTGTTTAATATATGGTTTGATATTTATTTGAATTGAATTAATGTTTCATATGGCGGGGGGTCGGGCTGGGGCTTAGCCCCAGCCCGTGGTTGTATCATATACCATACGACCCATTATACATACGGAGAATGCGTGTGCCAATTTCACATGGATTCCATCCCCAGTCGCATACACCATATATCATATGACCTTAATATAATGAGCGCACGCATATTTATTAGAGTCTAGCCCCCGGTCACACAATTCATTACCATATGACCGATATATACGGAGGCGCATATTTCAAATGGAGTGCAGCCCGCGGTCTTGTGTATTGGTTTATATGTGACGATCGGTTAACACATAGAGTGCGCATTTGGCATATGGATACGGAGCTATGGCGGGAATTTGGATTTGGTTTGAACGGTTTAACCACGCGCCCGATAAGTGGTGTTTAACCATTGGGTTTAGAAAAAACTCAGCCCTTTTTGTTTGAGAACGCGGTCATATGGACCCTTGTGACCACAGTCTTGATGGTTAGGGGCTGGCGCACCCATAACCGTTCTACAGTTTGCACAGTTATGCGGTTGTGCGCGTGTGCTAGGTTTTAGCACGCGTTTTGGAGCGTGTTCTTGGTTGAACGTACTGGAGGTGCATTTTGGCGAACCAGAGATAGCAAGCTTGAAGGAAGAGAATGGCAAGAGGCCTATCTTCTTCATTTTTTGGCCGAATGTGTTACACGTCAAAATTGCTCAGCTGGATAAGTGTCGCATTATCCCTCTCAATTGTCGTAAGTGTCGCATCGAMTTTCGCAAGTGTCGCAAGTTGGTCACTAATGTCGCAAATGATGTTCAGACATACTGCCATGTCAACGACACTAAGGGAGCACTTATAACATCTCACATGATTGATTTGAAGGAGAAGAACTGGTCTACTGAAGTCAAACAACTCTTGACACCTGATAAGAACCCTGAAACAAAGGTTTTGAGGGGGAGCGCTCCTCTACTTCAGCTCCAGAAGCACTGGCGCTCCCCTATAGTGCTTCAGGGAGCATTATAACGCTCCTCAGTCCCCTTTGAAGGAGCGCTACTCATCTTGAGGGTGCTGGTGCTTCCCTAAGKCTCACCAGGGAGCGCTACAACGCTCGGATGCCCCTTCTAAGGGAGCGCTGCCTAATCTAAGGCAGTAGTTGGCCCGTTGAGGAGAATAAGGGGAGGATATTTCGAGATTAGGAGGCAGTTGTGCTCGTATTCTTGGTTTCATCAAGAGATCCATGATCTAAGGAGAAGGTTCCCAACTTGTTCTAAAGATAAATCAAGAGGTTAAGCTCCTCTTAACCTATATAAATAGGTTCTATGATGGTGGAAAAAGAGGAAGAATTGAATACATGAAACTTATGATCTTGGAGGAAACTTACAGTCAGCCAAAGGAGAGTGATCAGTGAAGCTGTTGTTATCCAGATTGTGGGACTTTCAGGCAAGGGTTAGACGAAGGGGCCTTGACGAAGCTGTCGCATTTGCATCTACGATTGTAAGTACTGTTGTCGTTATTCTCATCAATATGACATGCTTGGCCTGTTTCTTTCTAGTTTGTGTCTAAGGTCACATGAACTTATCACTAGTTGATAGATCTGTTTTCAAGCTAATATCAGTAGAGTAGGAAGCGGTCGTATCTTGTTTTTTCCATAGGGTCCAGCGAAGAGCAAAGGATCGGAGCGCAACTTGGAGCGTGTAGGGACAAACATCGATAAAGAGGTACCTCTATCATCCTTCCTTCTCGTGTGTTAGTTTAGATAGATTTGAAAGAAATTCAGTGTCCATGATAAGCATTTTTCTGTCTAGGGTTAAGGTCAAGCTCTAGAGGTGATCTACATGTCCGCAGGGAGATTTTCCTACAACAGAAACTGGCGACTCCACTGGGGAGATAGCCTCAAATCGAAACCTCTTGTTTGGATTTTTCTCCTCATTGACCTTGTTCTATCCCTTGATCATTTCAGATCTATTTCACCCCTCTTTGATTAGTTTCATGAGCTGATTGGCTCCTTACCTTATCACATTCAGCATACTTGTCAAGTTTGAATCCCATTTTTCGGAATTTTTTGACATTTCTGGGGATTTTAGACCCTGGCGCCCCTGTCCTAGTGTTAACAGAGCGCCAGCGCTCCCCCATACCTTTCCACAGAGCGCTATAACGCTCCTTGCCTTTGGAAACAGAGCGCCAACCTCTTTTTGGCCAAAAAACCCTCCAGAATTGCCTTGTCTAGGGTTTGCCTCTGTGTGTCTTCTGCTGAGTGATCTAGTGAGTCAATTTTTCTTCCTTTTCATCCTTGACATCTGTCTTCTTTGAAGAGTAAGCACCTTGTTGATTAGATCTTGCAGCCTTCTTCACTATTTCCATTGAGTTTTCTTGTTGAGTGAAGTTCGAAACCTATGCATTGTTTTCATCTTCTCATCAGCTGAGTTAAAAACCATGGTGAAGGTCATCAAAGGCCTACAGACCTCTTTGTCTCGATTTCAGTCAAGGTCACTGTTCTTCAATTTTTTCTTTTGGGTGTGAATTTTTTTTTCTCTTTGATTGTTTCTTTTTCTTTCGCTTTTTCGTTTCGATTGCTACGAAAGGGTGTATTGTTTGTGTGAATTTTTGCTTGTGCTAGTTTGGTTTTCATTCATACAAGAAAGATAATTAGCAAGACAAGCATTGTGTTGTATTGATTATCATTCATACGCAAACAATAAAAGGTATCTTTATGATTGATTGCGCATATTAGAAGGCATTTAAGAAGTTTTTGCATTACATCAGGATTTGATTGAGAAAAAAAATCGTTTGAGGGCATTCCATAGTTGTGCTTGTTGGTGAAAGAACTCTCTCTCTCCCTTAGCTAGTTGTTCATCGAAAGGAAATGATTGCTTATCATGTTTGATGTACTCTTTGGGTCTGAGTCATAATTCCATTTGTTTCACTTCCATGCACCCCTTTGCGTAAAGAACGACCATTAAAATCAACGCTAATTAAAAGTCATCTAGAACTTTTTCTTTTCTAGATGAGCATAACTCTCCAAAGTTTTAAAAAAAAATAGTAGCATCCTGAGTTAGGGAGAGTAAATCCAGTTATCGTATAAGTCTTCCTGGGATCCCCCTCTCACACAGGGGTTACGCACGAGGTTGCATTCGGGTAAGATATGGGGACTAACCCTCCGTGGTTTAACTGATTGTGGTGGTCGGATCGTATTATCGGGATCACTTTGAGGTAAATCCACAATTACTACGTGGAAGCTTCTTAGTTGGTTTCGGGCTTGATACCCTGCCCGTACATTCGGATCGACCTGTCAACTGTTCCCGCCAAGGGGCTGACTATGAATTGGTAACCTTAGTGGCCATAATCTTTAGGTTCTTACACAAGCTGATGGTGACGGGAAGTCTCACTGTACCTGGAGCAGACATTGGTCAAACTCACTCGGGATCCTTGGAGGGTAAATCCACAATTACTGCGTGGAAGCTTGCACCAAGGCGTAAGTCTGTTAAGCAGGTCGCCATTGTAACTGTTCCACCCTATCCCCGCCCCTTCTGGACTTGATCACACGACGTTGGATTTCATCACCAACTAGTACGGTCATCAAAAGAAGGTCCTGTTTTCTTGGTTGTGATTCTTAGATTTTTTTTGCATGTGCTGTTTCTTTTCGCTAGTTGGCCATAGATTTCTTTCGTCGACTCTTCTCTGCCAACATCGACCCTCCACGCCGCTCACAGAGGTTACAGGGACTTCCTCCAGAAAATATGGAAGGAAACACCCCTTTACCCCCTCATTCTGCGGAGGAATCTCCTCGACTGAGCGAGGTGCATAATGCCACGACTTCTCAGGAAGAAGTTCCCATCCCTTTGGAGAATTTCTGAATTGTCTCAGAATCTCCGGAAGCTTATCGCATTCCGGAGGGATATGAATGACAGATCCTCCACCTGAATTCTGCTGGAGAATTTGTTGTCATCAACCCTTCTGACATTCCGGTCGGGTCTTCTCAAAACCCTTTAGTGAGTGACCCTTTTTGGATTGCGGACGTTGTTCGGAGTCCACCACGCTTGGTGCGAGATCTCTATGGAACAGGAGAAGGTGCCGATGCATCCTTTTCCTATACGGTACCCCCAAATCATTTCACCGGTACTACCACTTTTACAGCCACACCAACCATTTGTCCGAACATACCATTCATTGGGCCAAGGCCTACTATTCCCCTCCAGACGGCCCACTCGACATTGACCCCGCACATTCCGACTATCCCTGTCGGTAATGCGGTAGTTAACCAAGCCCCAATTGGCACACCTGTAACACCAAGACCTACACTCCCTTTTGGATTTAGGGCACTGAACGCATCTGCTATCACCACTGCCCAAACCACTACTCAAATTGTACCGGGAAGTTCCATACCTATCCAACAACCCGGAGGGACTGGCCTTGGTGGTTTTAACCCGATCGGCAACACTGGTCAATCTTTTACGTCTGGCTCTCAAATCCTGGGAACTCTTCCTCCAACTGGGGGGCATCCATCCTCCGGAGGACAAATCCCATTCGGAGGGCACCCTCATGCTGGGGGGAAACCTCAAGTCGGAGTCCACCATCAACCACAAGGACAAAATACGTCCGTCGTGCCCAATCCGTGGAGCATCCCTTTTCAAGGAAATCTGCATGCCTCCACGGGACCAAATGTGCCCACCGCACCTAAACCATGGAACGTCCCTTTTCAGGGAAACCCACATGCCTCCACGGGGCCAAGCGTTCAGACTTCGCAACAACCCCCTCATGGACAAATGCCCAACCCGGCATATAATCCACAAAACCCATCCGATTATCCTTCGCTCACAAACACTTCTCAAAACATCTCAAATCCTATGTACCTTGGTCAAAACCAACCTCACATGAGAGGGCCCTCGAGTTATAACTATCCACATAACCCAATATTGGGCCCCACTAGTGTCCCTTTGCCACACCAGCACTACCCACAGGTTAACCGACAACTACCTTTTCTAGCCACCCTGGACCTTCCAGACTTGTCTCGGTTAACGAATGATCCCATTCATAATTCTACGGTTTGGCCAACCATTCCAGCAAAACTTCCCTCTGATATCCCGAAATTCGACGGAAAGTCAGGAGAAGACCCAAACAACCACGTAATGACCTTCCATTTGTGGTGTTCATCAAACTCCCTCATGGACGATTCGATTCGTTTGCATCTTTTCCAGCGAACACTTACGGGTTCCGCCGTGAAATGGTACATTGAATTACCACGCGCATCTTTTCACGATTTCAACTCCCTCGCCATGTCCTTCCTCACGCACTTCCAACTGCCCATCCGATACGAGATGGGTACTGAACTATTAACCTCTCTTCGTCAGACAACTTCCATACACATCTCCGATCATATCCATGAATGGAGATGACGACAAAGGCTAATTAAAGTTGTCATCCCCGACCAATTATTAGCGGAATGGTTCACGAAATCACTATTACCCCAGATCGCTCGTGATGTTGCCATGGGTGGCGTAGTTACTAAGGAAGAATCCATCACCCGAGCTCAGTACCTAGACTTAGTCTATTCACAATCTGGTACTCTATATGAGTTGATACCGAACGCTACCCGTGCCACTAACGATCCATCCAAACCATCGACTGCTTTGCATGCGGATGGAGTTATTGGCTCCGTTAAAACTCAATCTACCACCCAGTCTACTGGAACGATCTAGCGGCCTGCTCCCACGACTGCTCCCAGTTCGACTGCACCCTCTTCTACCCCACCTCAAACTCAAGTTTCTGACGTGAATGTGGTCCAATCAACCCCTTCACAACAGTTTGGGGGAAAGAAGAAAGCGCGAAACAAGACAAAGAAGAAAAATAACAACGAACAACCCAAAACCCCACCGCAAACCCCTGCTACCAGGAAACAACCACAACGCAAACCGAAATTCCCATGTTTCATTTGTGGTGACGATCACTACACTCAAGACTGCCCACACCGCGATGAAGTGGCCAAACTTTTCAAAGGAAATTCGCAACCCGTTGTGCTCACTCAGCCTTTTCCGCAACAACAATCATTGGTTGCCCAAACCCCCACGTCGGGGGGCAGTTCCAACCAACCACATGATGAGGCCTCGACAAGTGCCCATATTTACATGTTTAATGGAGTTAATCTAACAACTCGCTCTGCGACATATGACACGCCAGTTAAACCCGACAAGCCCAAGATCGCTAACAGTTCTACATCAGACCCGTTACCATCCACCGTCAACCCTCCATCTGTTAGCCCTCCATCCAGGCCACTACAGATCGAGAAACCGTCTTTTGACTCTATCCTGCGCCCTCCTAAGAGCACCATATGGAAATCTACATTCAATCCTAATTCACGGGCTACCCAAACCTACAATATCGTAGAAGATTTAGCCCAAGCCCCGTGTGCCATGTCCACCTTGGAAGTTCTACAACACTGTCCTAATCAACGTAGAACACTCTTAGCCGCTATTGGCACTTTCGACCCAGAGTCATCAAACTAGCTCACGTTTAACCTGGATGATCATCAACCGTGACTCTCCCACCAGCTAGCGTTCCAAATTGATGTGGTTGTCCACAATCAACAAATCCACTGGACTATCCTGGATGAGGGAGCCTCCACCTGTGTCATGTCCCTAGCCTGTTGGAAAGGCTTGAAGTCACCCGCCCTCAACAAGTCCGCTACCATGTTACGTGCCTTTGATGGACGAGGTTTTCATCCTCACGGATTATTACAATCCTTAGCCGTTCAGTTGGGTGGCAAAACTGTCTATGTTGACGTCGAGGTGGTCGATGCTCCCCTCGATTACAACTTACTACTTGGAAGAATTTGGTTCTACGCAATGACTACCGTCGCCTCATCGGTGTTTCGATGTGTACAATTCCCTCATCAAGGAAAAATTGTTACCATCGATCAGCTCGATTTCTGCACACCCGACGCCCGCATCCCTGCTACCAACAATAATCCCTTTCTGGGAGACCACCTGGTTACGTATGAAACCGTTGGTGTAGGCTTATTGAAATATTATAGCCTCATGGGTACATTCCCTACACCACTTCCACCTACTACACATCATATTGCCACCGTCAATATGATCTCGACTTTGCCTTATCAATCCTTGGAATCATCTGACCCCTGGATTGTACCTAGTCCTTTGGAATTCGATGCGCTCGGTGACACAATGCCACTGAGCTCAGTCGAGGCTGCATACGTAGCTATTCAATCTTCTTCTCCCTCTCCAAACACTTCACATTCATTGGCACCCGATACTTATTCGGTGCCATCTTGGTTAGATTCCCTATCATCTGTCGTCGATTACATTTCCCATATTTTTCCTTTAGACGAATCGATCATGGAAATGGTTAGCATCGATGATCTTCCCTGGGATGACAACCACCATCGATCCTCTTTTCTTCCACCTTTGGAAGAAATTCAAGACATACAATCTGTCTTCGCCCCCGATGTTACCAAAGCTCTGCAATCTCCTATCCTCACGACAGACACTCTGTCCGAGGGGAACATGGGTAACATCTCTACCACAGTCATGATTGACATTTCAATCAAAGAAGGTGTCGTGGAAAACATCAACCTTGGTGCCAATTGCACACCTGACGAAGTGGTCTCTTACACCGCTTTATTCAAGGAATTCCGCGATGTCTTTGCATGGAATTACGAGGAAATGCCAGGGATCGATCCCTCGATCGTTGTACACGAAATAAAAACATACCCTGACGCGAAACCGGTTCGGAAAAAGCTCCACCCGGTTCATCCCAAGAAAGTTGCAGCTATAAAGGCAGAAGTTGAAAAACTTCTAAAATCTGGCTTTATCTATCCCATACCTTTAACCGAATGGGTATCCAACCTCGTTCCGGTTGCTAAGAAACAAGGGACCATCCGTGTTTTCGTTGACTATTGAGACCTCAACAAAGCTTGTCCCAAGGACAACTACCCTACGCCCTTTATCGATCAAATCATCGATAATTGCGCAGGGAGCGTAATCTTTTCTTTCATGGATGGATTTTCTGGATATCACTAGATTGAAATCTTGCCTGCCGATCAACACAAGACAGCCTTCATCTGCCCTTGGGGAACCTTCGCCTACCGAAAGCTACCTTTTGGCCTTAAAAATGCTGGAGCCACTTTCTAGCGAGCCATGTCGTATGCTTTTCATGACATCAAACATATCGCAGAACTGTATCTCGACGATTTACCCGCACATTCGCTAAATCGATCCGACCACATTGATCACTTACGCACAATTTTTCTGCAATGTAGGTTCTACCGTATTCGCCTGAACCCACACAAATGCATTTTTACTGTCGAATCCGGCCGACTCCTCGATTTCATCGTCTCCAAAGATGGGATTAGGGTGGACCCCTTAAAGATCAAGGCCATCTTAGCCTTACCTCCACCCACCAATTTAACCCAACTCCAAAGTTTGCAAGGCAAAGCAAACTTTCTTCACCGTTTCATTTGCAATTATGCCGAGATCACTAAAGGATTTATGCGGTTACTGCAAAAGAACGTTCCTTTCATCTGGGATGATGCAACTCAATGGTCATTCAACGCTCTCAAGCATGCTTTGACCCATGCACCTTTGTTACATCCACCTGAATATACAAAGGATTATATCCTTTACTTGGTCGCTTCTACTTCCACCATCGCAATGGTGTTAGTCCAAGAAGACTCCAACGATGAAGAACATGTGATCTACTATCTGAGAAAGAGTTTATCTGGACCCAAACTTAGATACTCGCATGTTGAGAAACTGGCTCTGGCAGCTGTCATCGCTGTCCAAAGGTTTCGCCACTACATCTTATTACGCACCACCACGGTAATCGCAGACTCCAACCCCATGTACCACGTCCTGACACGTCAAGTACTTGGGGGCAAATATTCGAAATGGATTGTTATTCTTCAAGAATTCGATTTTGAGTTTACGAGGGCGAAAGCCAAAAAATCCCTGGTGTTTGCCGAGCTCATCTGTACTTTTCCTCGTGCCGATGAAAACATCAAACCCAGATATTCTCTCCCCGATGAATCTCGCTTCCTCATCAGCACCTCTGATCCTTGGTACGGAGACATTCTCCTCTACCTTCAAACACAACGTCTTCAACCCAACATCTCTCGTGAAGAGCGACGATGCATTCATCACCACTCTCGTCGTTACCTCATCCTCGACGACACTCTGTATCGCCGTGGTATCGATACCATCCTTTGGCGATGTTTGACTCATGAGGAGGCTGAACGCATTTTGAATGATTGTCATCTTGGCGCCTGTGGCGGCCACCTTTCTGGTATGGCCACAGCCCAAAAAATCCTATGTGCCGGCTATTTTTGGCCCTCGATTTTCAAAGACTGTATCGAGGCTGTCAAGAAATGCCCACCCTGCCAAATCTTTAACAAGAAGGCACGCACCCACCCTATGACGCTGCACCCAATTATCCCCATCGGCCCCTTTTCCAAATGGGGCATTGATTTCATGCAGTGTAAGCCTACCTCAGCCGGGGGGCACGGTTACATCATCGTCGTCGTCGATTACTTCACCAAATGGGCTGAGGCTATGCCTACCTTCCTGAATGATGGCCGTACTGCAGCTCTTTTCCTCTTCAACCACATCATAACTCGTTTTGGTGTACCACGTGCCATTGTCACTGACCATGGTGCACACTTCAAAAACCAGATGATGAGCGAGTTACATGTCAAATTGGGTTTTCGCCATGAAAACTCATCCCCTTACTACCCTCAAGCGAACGGACAAGTTGAAGCTATCAACAAAGTTCTAAAGACCATGATCCAACGCATGGTAGGGGAAAACAAAACATCGTGGCATTTACAACTGTTCTCCGCTCTCTGGGCCTATCGCACCTCTGTGAAAACCTCAACTGGATTCACTCCTTTCTAGTTGGTCTATGGCATTGAAGCCGTCCTACCAATCGAGTGCGAAATTCTGTCACTCAAACTAAAAGTAGAACTCCTGCCTCATACTTCTGCTGAAGAAGAACGCTTTTTGTACTTATCCAAACTGGACGAAACACGTCGCGATGCTGCTCTCGCCAATGAAGCACATAAAAAACGAATCAAAAGTCAATACGACAAATCCGTCCACCCTCGGATCTTCGCAGAAGGAGACTTAGTCCTTGTTTACGACCAAGCTCACGATAAATTGGGGACAGGAAAGTTAGAACCTATGTGGCACGGTCCCTACATCGTAAAACATGTCCTACATAAAGGTGCCTATGAACTAGTTGATCATGAAGGAATTTCCCTAGGAAAGCCCCGAAACGGGCTTTACCTTAAGAAGTACTATGCCTAGATCACCTAGCATTTGTACTTTGTACATTTTTGTATTTAGTTTGGTGTGTCTTTTCTTTCGCGTGCTCGAATCTTTACCGTTGCCACTCATGATTGTGCCTGTGTTTTCATACGCAGATGAAATCCTCATTTCCTATATTTTTTGGGTTCGCGGATGGCGCTAGCCGACATACCCGGAACATTGCTTCAGCGGCTTGGGTTATTTACCAATTTGATCAGGTGGTGAGTTCAAGAGGCATTTGTTTAGGGCCAGCAACCAACAATATGGCAGAATATCACGTTGTCATCAGACTACTAACCCAAGCTTCCTCTCTAGGTATTTCTCGCATCATTATTTACTTAGACTCCCAACTGGTGGTTTGTCAACTCAACCGCATCTACGCTATCCGTAGTCCTATCCTGCTACGCTTACACTTGCAAGTTCGTCGTCTCGAACGAATGTTCGATTACGTCGAATATAGACACATTCCGAGAGAACTTAATAGTGTTTCGGATGCACTAGCTAATTATATCATGGATCGGTATCTCGCCCACATATAAGATTCAAGGAAAACAAAACTGTACATTGCATGTAAATTAAAACACATCACAGACATCATCATGTACAAATCATCGACATCATAAAAAATTGAAACTGTATATATATATATATATATATATATATGGCGTGACTAAAATGTTTGCATTACATCAAAAAGTGTGTAAGAGAGAAAAATATTGGGTCCATCCGCCCATACAACATCGCCTGACAAGGCATACAAAAAAACATAATCACGGGGAGACTCTAATCTCCCCGCACTGCGTTGTGCTGTGAGTAACACACTACTGCACGCACTACACGCCTCAACAGAGAATTGATATTCTCTGGGACCCCTACAGTGTGCCGCTGTAGACATAAAGGCACATCCCCCCTCCGCAGAGGAGGGATACCCATCGTAAGGCCTTGGAGGTTCCTCTCAACCTCCCGGAGACCCGCCACCGACACTCTTGGATCTGCTGCAGCTGGGGCGCCCCCACGATGCCCTGGTACTGGTATATCAACTGGGCGCACTGCTCCCTTGTCTGCATGTTGAAAACAAAAACATTTGTTAAAACTCTTTTACATACCAAAAAAAGTACATATACATCAAAAAACAAAAAAAAACTAGACAAGGAATGGCTTAGTCTCTTACCTGACTCGTCCCAATATTCCCCCGCGGGAAAAATCAAGTCCATACTCCCACGGAAGTCTACATTGGCGTATGGGAAGTCCTCTATCCAGAGGTACTACCGTCTCAACCAGGCGAAGAAGTCACCAGTAAAGTGAAACTCTGACTCCAAGACTAGTCTTGGGGACAGACTAGTCCACCTCTCCATCCGAGGCTCATCCACTGGTCGTACTACCAATGCTATCTGAGGCTGCATCTAATGGATGCACTCTAAGAAAAATTAGACTAAGAACGAACCATAACCGAACTGTTTCTGACCAGTCCTACATCGTGAGATCTGTTCCTTCACATTCCGAAGGAACGCTACACTCCAATTAAACAGTGTTGGCTCTAAACACTGCACACCATAGGCCACCTGTGATCTCGATGCCAAATGAGCACTGGTGCTACTAGTCACACTCGTGATAGCAAATAATATAGATCAAAGAGGCAGATCTCGTATATCCTTGATAGGGATCCTGCCCCCTACCAACCTTGCTCCCGGAACGTAGTGGCGTGCCAGATACACGTCCACCTACTCAGGTAATGCCCTCTGCCCAGTAAAATCTATGGGGACCCCTCTTTTCGAGAGGCCGGTCAAAAAGTACACATCCTCCAACTCAATGGTTAGGAGTTGTGTACCGATACAGAATCTCTATTCCACGACATCCCAAAGGCCAATCATGTGCTCAAGCAGTAGAACCTCTCTTTTCATTTTTTGCAATTTGAAAAACTTGAGCAAGCCATAGGCCCGCAAAGCGGCCCGTGTACGAGGACTCCGTAGAGCGGCTAAATCATCCATCTTGTGTTCCCTCTCTTTCCATTCAATCATGATTTCCGAAGACACCTACGAAACAAAAATCAAGAATTTCATTATTCCTCACATTTTTGTGATTTCGGCGATTTTCAAAAAGCATTTTAAAACATAAAATCGAATGCCCATGACATCTAAAAGCAACCGATCCCTCTTTTTAACCACCACACCCTTTATTATTTGCCAAATAATGATTAAAACGTGTTAAAAATGCAAAATGATTTGAGGGGGTGCGTGGGCAATTGGGGGGGATTTTTATGTGTTTCTTTTGCTAAAATGGTCGGTCTAATCAATTGCAAGGGTGTAGACATCCTAGCAACCCTTCCCCAATGCATTTTTGTGAAAGAATCCCCCTATTTTATCAACTTTTAAAAGGAGGCCGATTTGGTTCAACTAGAGCGACCTAGGACTTTGTGTTTTTAAATAAATAATGCCATGAAAGTCAACTTGAAACCATGCAATTGAAAGAGCAAAGGATGAACACCTACCTAGTTCAAACTGTGAGCAAAATGGTCGATCATAGCTCCGGCACCGAGAAAAATAAGATTTGCTTCAAATTGAGATTCTCCAATACTCCAAAAATCCTTGCAAATGAAATGGTAAATGAGTTTTTTGAATCAATTGTTATTTATAAAATTTCATTTTTTTTATAAGGTATGGTTATTTTGGGTTTCTCTAATGATGTAAATGACTTCACTAAACTCTGGCTTGTAGTTTTTGCATCAACAGGTTTACTGGCAGTTCGAATGAATCATTCACCTTGTCGCATTATGAGCATAGTCTTAGTTCATTCTCGAGCTTGACAATATGAGAACGTAACCGGGTAAACTTTTATCTCTTTTTCGTACCCGTACGGATACGAACACACGAAAAAGGAACCCCCCTGGAGTCTCCTTTAAACCCTTTTCAGACTCTCTAAATATGAAAAGATTGTCGAGTGATCTTGCTTTCTTTCACACTCGTTAAAAGGTCAAAAAGAGCGTCTTGTGAGCGATAGTTTAACCCTTTTTCGGTCTCGTTGGACTACTGTACGAAAAAGGAAATGAGAGAGTTCTCTTTTAAGTGTTTTTCCAAACTCTATAATCCCAAAAAACATTCGAGTTTTCTGTCTTTGGACTCGTTAAAGCACACATCGACAGACTCATATGGGACCGAACCCTTACTTCTTCTGGTTCGTTAAACAAAGGAAGAGGAACTTACCGAAGGTGAGTTATATCGAGCATGTGTTATCCTCCTCGAGCTCATTAAATCAAAAAGAGGTACTCATCTATCTGGATGGGGGAAAAAATTGAAAGGAGCAAGCCAAGCAGTCTCTTGAGAACATCATTCAACATTTCTTAGAGTCGCCCTTGAACACGACACTTTGTCATTTTGCACATATCATAATCCGCTAAACCTCTGCACTGAGCCAATCCTCTGAGTTCCCTTTCACTCCTTTGGGTCACACAACGCAAGTCACAGTATCCACTGCATAGTTTTGGTCCATGTCATGTTTTGCTGTCATGCCTCAGTGTTCAAGGGAAGTATCTGCCTTGAGAGTCAGCCATCCCAAATATCTTGCCTCAAAACCTGTGTCAGTCCATGTCCATTTGTTCCACCGATTACATCTCTGTGTCTGTTTCATATCATTGATGGGGGATACATCAAGGCCCTCCCTCGACGAGTCTATTCCTGTCGACTCCAATACATTATCCGGGAATTAGACTTAGAAACCACTTAGTAATTTGGGACCTGCATGCCTCAATGGCAGGCCTCCTCACATTCGACAGTGGGTTTACATCATTGACCCCTGATCGAATGATTCCATGGATGTTCGACCTCAGCTCATCTATTCACATTCGTTGGAATTTACTTGGGTACCTTGGGAATCATTGACATTAATGGTGATCTCCCTCACACTTGTTAACGGTTCACACCATTGACCGGTAATCAAGTAGTTTCTGCCATGTTCGACGTCAAAACATCTATTCGCATGGTTATAATTGTACCGCATTGGGATTGGTATGAAGACCCTGGATTGAGCCACCACTTTGATACATGCTTTGCCTAGGCTGCGAAGGAGTTTTTATTTTGGACAAGAACACATATGTTGTCAAATAGATCCACTTTGTATTGGTTGTGGCTATGTCTTGTTATCTCGTAGATCCACTGTGTATTCTTTGTGGCTACGATCAGTCCAAATCATCAGAGTATAGATCCACATTGTATCTTTGGTGGCTATACCTTCTTATCAATACAATTATGGATCCGCAGTGTATTTTATGGCGGCCATATCTTGCAAGTCTTGATCACCCAAGCATAGGTATGCCTGCCTTGGGTTTT
>ML776921.1:548074-571157 GCA_009831015.1 Picea engelmannii | reverse complement strand
CTAATTGTTATGCTCTGAACACATTGGGACAGGTTTCAGAGGCTTTTGAGGACTTTTACAGGTGTTTTTTCCATAGAGAAGCTCATGGAAGCTTAAGGCCACATGTAGAAGAGGTCATGCCCGGATGAGCCATGATCCGTTTTTAGAGTTTTATTAGTTATTTTTGGGGTTTTTATGTATTCTGATCCCAATGGTACAATCAGAATTTCCATCGAAGTTGAGCAGTAGCTTGTAAAAGATTTTTTGACAAATTAATCCCAGAGAGCCAAGTCCATTGATGGAGGCTCAAGGAGATATAGCCCGGAGAGGGGTGAACTCCTTTATCATCTTGTTATTGTTGTGAGTTTGATGGTTTATTTGCTGCAAATTATGTTGTTGTGTTTTTATTTAAAGCACATATTTAACCATTTAAAAGAACATTTTCTCACACATAACCATTTAAAGGAACATTTTCTCACACATAACCATTTAAAAGAAGCATGAACTTAACACATAATTTATCTTGCATATTTTAACACATGGAGCAAGGTCCTGTAAAGTTTATTTTTATGAAGTAGAGGGTGCTTGCATAGCATAACAAGTTAGACCACTATTTTCAGATCACTTTTGGCCCTTGATTTGACTCCATTTACCCTAAGGCACTAGTAATTTCTCCAACGTTGAGCTTGTAGTGTACAAAATCATCTTTCAAACTTTAAATCTTTGAAACCCTAACTAACCCTAACACTGCTAACTTAGGCTGACGTCATACCTGACGCAACAACCTTTTTTGACTAACAAATAAGAAATTAAATGATGAAGCATTTACTGAGAAAATTGTTGATTGGATATACCATAGGCTTGGTCATTTTGGTGGATATTGATGAATTGTTGATCTTTCATAGGCTATTTAGCAAAACATTGACTTCATCTTATCTATTACATTTCTTATTAAATGAAATCAGATAGTTAATAAGTACTAACCCTTTGAGTTATAGCCTGCAAATATACATTTTGTGTTGTCTTGTTCTAGGCAGGTGTTTTCAACAGGGACTTCACTTCTTTATTGGTTGATTAGCCTGACTGTCTGATACTGGTGGTAACCTGCGAGGAGGGAGACCTTAACACTTGACCTTTTATCATTTTCCTCTTCAAACCCTAGGTTACTGGGGACATCTCCCCTAGGCTAACCTCCCTAAACAAAATGAACCTCCCCATCGAGGTGACATTGGGTGGGGAAGGTTCCTGTTACGCCAGTTTTTCCTCTATCCTATAGCTTGTGACCTAAAATACAAACTGCGCGATAACAATATGAAAAAAGAATTGACCAATGATAAAGACACATGGAGATAATTGACTACTAATAATTTGTAAATAATATTTGGATAACATTTTAGATGTAAGAAAGGAGTTAAATATAAAAACTAAATAAATTATTAAACCACTTATAAATATAATGTTTACACCATCCATTGACTTATTATTAAACCATGGTTGATTTATTATTGAACCACCTCCCAATGTAAAGTTTCAACTACTGATTGATTTTTTAATGGAAATTTTCTTATAGGGAAGACAACCATGTTCCCTCCAAATATGTTATCTAAACATGGAGTTCCCATATTCAAAGCTGTGCAAAATCTGGCGAGTTTGTCATCACTTTCCCTGGATCTTATCATGCAAGTTTTAGTCATGGTAAGAGATGTTTTCCTTTGTTTACATATATAAATTATATGGCTAGCATTTGTTTCTTTATTATTTTCCGACATATTCATTGCCTTGATTGAGTATTAAGAGTCCATGGACAATGGAAACTTTTACTAGTATTCTTATAGACTATTGGACTGTTATCTCAGGATTCAATTGTGGAGAGGCTGTGAACTTTGCTATAATTGACTGGTTTCCATTTGGGGCAGCAACATGTAAACGTTATGAATCTCTTAACAGGGTGGCGCTTAATTACTATGTAAAGAAATGATGATTCTTGCCAGGACTAGGTTTTGTTCAGAGGGTGACAAAGAACCACACAAAGGAAAGAATGATCATGTAGACAAAAATGAGCAACTTCTATTGAATCGAGAGCTATTTACTCCACAATTTGGATGCCTAATATGAAGAATTATATAGTGTGATGGGAAATAAGCTGACACTAGGGGCTCAAAGATGGAGTTTAGGTACTAGACCTGACCTATTGGATAAATTTTTCTGAGATCTTCTTGAGAAGGAAGCCCTGGTGCATATTGAACCCGGTACCCTTCAGGCCACTTGGATAAATAAACAAGCGGGCAGTCTTTCATTGGGGAGAGACTAGATTGGTTGTTGGTAAAAGAGCCCCTCAAAATTTTGAAAAGGTAATAGACAAGGACTTTCCCTACAGGAGGCTCCGATCACTTTGTTATCGATTTGGAACTGGATAAAACTCTGTGTCGGCCACCATCACCCTTCAAATTCAACCCAACGGTAGCTCTCTCATGCTTACTTATATCCAACAGTCACCAGTATGTGGAGCACCCTCTCGGTCACACAACTGAACTCTTAATATAGATTCAAGTCCTCATAGGGCAACTATCTCCCAACAATCCTAAAGCGATCTTCTCTAATAAATAGTTTGGAACTGAGAACCCCATAATCGTCTTGAGCCATTTGATTGCAACCCCATATGAACATGGCGAAACCCATCACAAATCGCTTTGGTCATCCTTTACTCTCCATCTTTGTTCCTCGGCTTGAATCTTTTGACTAGGATAAATTCTTGATCCTCTGGTGCCTTAGACAATTCATCAGAGTTACACCTCCATGCTGACGAGTTGCCAATCTATCACAAACAGAAGCAAGGAGATATTAAAATTGAACGTTGTGTGGTTTTATTTAAAAGCATACCAACTGAACTGATCTAAATTAAGTATTGCTAAATGGTGTACCACATAGCAGATTGTTTGGCTTGATTGATTGGAGATTCGCAGATTCTTTGGTTTCATTCATTGGAGATCCATGGGTTTCATTCTTTTCTAAATTTGTATGCATGGATGGATTCCATGGGTCATGGGTGCATCGCATGGAATGACAGTTCGATGGATAACTATGGCATGCAGACGACAGAGGTTTGTGTCACGGTAATGACGTTTGGGCGAGTGGATTCAGTAGTCGACAGGAGCTTTGACATGATGAGTCTAGACATCGAAAACGTGAGTCTGAACATGGAAAACGACCGCCGGTAATGGTTCAAAACATTTGGGTTTTAGCTTAAGCATATTACGAATCGCGGTAGAAACCTACAGAAAAGTGCAACTGGCTACCAGTACACATAATTAGAAAACTTTCAAGACTCCAAATAAATCCTTTTGTTAAAAATAAAAAGCACAGACACTGAAACCCCAAAAAATCTCCAAGCCAAACTATGACCATTATTTACTACAGAAGATAACAAATTGTAGCCAACAAGACTTATTTCGAGCCTCAATTCAACCAATTTGTGCTAATACCAGCATTGAAACAGAACTCAATGTATGAATATTTAATAGGGCAGCTCTAAAAAACCTCATAACCCCAACTTCAAAACTCCAAGAACGATGAAATTTGAAGTTAAAACCAAAAGTTGACACAACTCCTAATCTTTTCGTTATTGTCCTATTCTAGTTTCGTTGTCAGTTTTGTAGTCAACAATTGAAGGTAAGTATAGACGTTGTTACTGTTTCGATGGTAAACTTGCTTCAACAGATGTGGATCCCGAATTGAATGTAAGTTGTACCTGCAGTGTTTAATGCAGTCACCTGCTCTCATTCAAAATTTTAAAATCATTTGTCAGACGTCCAACATTGCTCTGGCATCCCCTGTTTTTCATCGAAGTTGACACAAAGAAAAACGAGGATGTTGACGATCTTCATACCAACAAAGGTTTTCATCATTGGGGAAAAACATAGAAGGGAAAACATGCATGAAAAGAAGAGAAAACTCGAGAGATGAATAAGCAAATGTGTCTAGGATACCTGTTCTTTCAAAAGCAGAGATCGAAAGGACCAGCAAATACAAATCAAGTTTTTCATCACTTGGGAAAAGCATAGCAACAGAGGGAAGACGTGCATGAAAATAAGATAAAATTGCATTCAAATGTAGAGAACGAAAGGACCAGCAACACAGAAGAGAGAAGTTTTTTTTTTGTGTTAAATTTTATTTTTCAGTCATACCCTTGCAGATCCAGTGAGCCTTTTATTTTGGGAGGCAGAAATTTTAGACAAGCAAACCCACACCTGCAGACCCTATGATCTGTGAACCATATGTACAAAACAGAGAGTCCCTGTAGCAGACTTTCATACAAAAACAAAAGAAAATTGTAGCAGGAGGAGGTGTCAAACAGAGTTCCAGACTGAAACAGATTTGTGAGAGGTAACAAATGACACAAGATGTAGTGAAGTAGTTTTCAAGCAATGGGAGGAAAGGAAAATGGTTGTTATTGTTGGACAAACACACATCCTAGTCTCAAGTGTAGAGGAAATTCCATAGTTGTACAAAACACATGCCCTAACAACAATTTGGAGTTTTCCCTTGTAGTTTGTAAAAAAAAGAAGGAAAAGGGGTGTGAAACTAGTAGAGACTAAAGTTTGTATTTTAAGCAACAACTCAGATAAATCTCTAGGAAAAATTGGTAAAATAGTACATTCGTTGGAATTTTTTCCCTGTCGCGGTGAATCTAACTAAAATCATCTACTCAATGAAAGAAAATGGTAGTCTATTCAATTGATCGCATAGGTGGATTTAGTGATGTCGTCTTCAATGAAAAGAGATGACAATCTATTGAGTTGATAGTTTGTTGATTTAGTGGCATTTTGCTTAAAATATCAAGGATAGGACACAAAGAGTATCGATGAACTCCCAGGCTTTGGAGCTGAAGCATGAGCCACAAATTGTCAACAATTTTGTGGTTAATCTTTATAAATGTTTTACTGAGCAGGGTTGGTAGATATAATGAGCCAGAATGTCTGAATTTTTTAAGGATTTCAAACTATAGGGAATTTTGGTTCAATACAGTGTGTAATAGGCCTTCGGGGCTTCAAGAGTTAGCTTTGAAAAGTATGTGTTTCACGTTGGGTATGTGTTATATTCTTTGCATGATTAAATTTTTTTTACCAGTTTTTCTGTCCAGGTTTCGAAGGGAAAAATCTCTATGCAGTGTGTATTTGTCATTGTATCTTTTCTGTTTTTTATTGAAACTATGTTTGCAGTAAATAATTGTACAAGGTTAAAATCTACATTTCAGATATATGAGATATCAAGGCTAGACTTTGGATAGATACTTTTCTTCAATCTATACTAAGTCAAATAACAACTAGACTTTGGATAGATACTTTTCTTCAATCTATACTAAGTCAAATAACAACTAGTATAAGCCTTTTAACGCTTACATGTTTTGATCAAGCCATAGTGCAACTTGTATTGCAAACTCTGAGACAGTTTTAGTTTTGGTTTTGGAGATGATTGGTTTGACAATGAAAAGCTAAGAAACTCCTGACAAGATTCTACAGGACTTACCTTTAAGAGCACATAAGGTATGTTTCTATTTTGGATGATGTCATACAAAATTCCATAAGAGAGACAAGAATAGTGAATTCTAAGTCAGAATCCTCTCTCGACATGGGAATCTAATTGTAGCTAGGGGCTATTGGCGCTGGAGCTTAGGTAATATTCACTCCTTTTTAAAATAAAATTTTATAGAACAAAAACAATTGCATGTAATGGTTTTGTTGTGCAGTTAATTTTTATTAAGTTTTGAAGTTTTTGAAACTTAATATATTTGAGGTCAGTGAGGATGCTGCAGCCTTTTTTTATGTGGATAGGATTCAGGAATGTTGGACAAATAAACAAGATAGACACTAACATCTCTACCTGAGATTGAAACCATCTCATTTTTTTTTTTGCAACAAGATTGCAATTCAATGAACTACAAGTCTTTATTGTGGAAAACAAGATTGCAATTCAATGAACTACAAGTCTTTACTGTGAATGCCATTTTTTTAAGACCTTTTGAGCTTTCCACAATGAACAGAGTATATGAAAAAAAATTGAAGAGTGTAAGGTAGCTAGAGAGGTAGTGGGGGGCAGAGGGCCCATAGTGATAATAGTGGAGGCCATTCAATGTAAGGTAGACTAGGTCCACTATATTATTAAATAAGGCCCACTATGGTAGTTAGATATAATAAATGGGTAGTTAGATATAATAAATGTAAGAGGAGGTTCTACTTCTAGAAGATTCCTCCTCTAGAATGTTCTTAGGTGATGATAGCACTATATAAAGGGATTCAAACAATGTAATGAGACATGAAGAGAAATATTGTATTTGGAGTGGTAGCTCAATAGGAGGATGCCCCCTCGAAGAGGCAAGTGAACATGAGAGGATATTTTCCATAATAGGATCCATTGTATGGTGTTGCTCTACCTCAAGGGTTTGATAGTAATAAAAGAGATTTTGCATATTGATCTTGTATATCTGTTGTGGTGATTTTGTATTCAGTATTTGGTACTTAACAAGTGGTATCAGAGCACTTTCCTTGACAGACATTGTGAACAAATATTTTTTTTTTTTGCAGTTTTTTTTTTTTTTTTAGAAGAAAAAATAGGGTCGTGATATTCCAGACATTTTCAGTATATTTATGTGTAAAATTTATAGAAACAGGTTGTATATATAAGTTCCTCTCAGAAAAACACCCAATTTGAAAAACAAAATCGTCTGAAATGGAGTCCGGAAGGTCAAGATATTGAAGTTTTAAAATCTGCAATTTTTCAGGGTTTTTTTTCCACGTACAGCGGCGCGATATTTTTTATTTTTGTAGCAGCTAGAGGCTGAATTTGCCCAAACAAATTACAGATCTGATTTCCTCTCACAATTTCACCCAATTTTGAAAAAACAATCAGCCTAAATGGAGTCCAGGAAGTGAAGTTATGAAAATTTTAAATTCAGCAGTTTTTTAGGGTTTTCCAGAAAAAACCACGATTTTCTGCCGTAAGTTATTGTTCTATTTTTGGGATTTTTCGTGATGGTTGTGGGACTGAAGAGTTCATAGGGTTCTCATATGGCTATTTCCTCTCAAACCCTCAAAAAAATTCTTGAAGCATTTAAGTCTCAATTGTATGACACATTGGATGTTAGATCGCATGACCTTGCAGATGGCCTCAATGATAGTTTTCGTAGTATTTCAGATTCATTGGATAGCATGCAGGAGATATTTCTTATGGCGGACATCAGGGATGAATATAATCAAAAAATATATGCTTGGTATGATTTTGAGGCCGATTGTGATGATTGGTATATGGATAGTTGTCATTTTTGGGATGACAACCACTTTCATATTTTATTTGATGACTCTACTCCACCTTCTGTAGAGAACATCAATGTCCCACATCAGGAGTTAGTTACCAGAGTTCAGCATGCATATTCTACAATGTTATGGTTCCTTCCAGATTCATCTTTGATCATCTCCCACTATGTGGATGGATATTATTATTTGGATCCACATGATAGGTGTCAGTATTGGGAGCATCATTTTCAGTTTGTTATTGGGTGTCGATATCTTCCATGTGGGATTCACATGAGTAATTGGACATGAGACCCTGGTTTACAATAGTGGTTGGACTACTTCAGCATGGTGGCTACCATTTCTCAATGGGACCCTGGTTCTCTAGTCTACTTCATCACTATGGTCCACACTTATCCATGGGACCCTGGTATATGCTTGTACATCAAGCGTTGAGGACAACACTTTCATAAGGGGGATGGAATGTAAAGTAGCTAGAGAGGTAGTGGGGGGGGGCAGAGGGCCCATATTGATAATAGTGGAGGCCATTTAATGTAAGGTGGACTAGGTCCACTATATTATTAAATAAGGCCCACTATGGTAGTTAGATATAATAAATGGGTAGTTAGATATAAGAAATGTAAGAGGACTTCTTAGAAGGTTCTACTTCTAGAAGATTCCTCCTCTATAATGTTCTTAGGTGATAGTAGCACTATATAAAGGGGTTCAAGCAATGTAATGGGATATGAAGAGAAATATTGTATTTGGAGTGGTAGCTCAATAGGTGGATGCCCCCTCGAAGAGGCAAGTGAACAGGAGAGGATCTCTTCCATAATAGGATCCATTGTATGGTGTTGCTCTACCTCAAGGGTTTGATAGTAATAAAAGAGATTTTGCATATTGTTCTTGTATATTTGTCGTGGTGATTTTGTATTCGGTATTTGGTACTTAACATAATTATTTCAACCATCTTTAGAGATGGGCTCCATAGTGATAATGGTAGAATAGACAGTGAATGGTATTGGCGGGGCCATATCTTTGATGCGATCCTTATCAAAGATATTTATACTAAAAATATCTTTGATGAGATCCTCATCTATAGCTCCATAGTGATAATGGTAGCACTATAATAGGATCCATTGTACAGTGTTTCCCTACCCCAAGGGTAAAATCTCTTGTATTCTTAAATGAGGTAAAATATGATATGTAAGGTAGCTAGAGAGGTAGTGGGGGGGGCCAAAGGGCCCATAGTGATAATAGTGGAGGTCATTCAATGTAAGGTGAAATAGGTCCACTATATTATTAAATAAGGCCCACTATGGTAGTTAGATATAATAAATGTGTAGTTAAATATAATAAATGTAAGAGAACTTCTTAGAAGGTTCTACTTCTAGAAGATTCCTCCTCTAGAATGTTCTTAGGTAATGGTAGTACTATATAAAGGGGTTCAAGTAATGTAATGGAACATGAAAAAAATTATTGTATTTGAAGCGGTAGTTGAATAGGAGGATGCCCCCTCGAAGAGGCAAGTGAACAGGAGAGGATCACTTCCATAATAAGATCCATTGTACGGTGTTGCCCTACCCCAAGGGTTTTGATAGTAATACAAGAGATTTTGCATATTGTTATTTTATATCTATTGTGGTTATTTTGTATTCAGTTTTTGGTTCTTAACAAGTGGTATCAGAGCACTTTCCTTGGCAGGCATTATGGGCAAATATTTTTATTTTTGCAGATTTTTTTTCGAAGAAGAAAAAAGAGGGTCGCGACATTCCAAACTTTTTCGATATATTTTTGTGCAAAATTTATCGAAATAGGTTTTATATCGGAGTTCCTCTTAGGAAAATACCAAAGTTGGAAAACAAAATCCTCCGAAATGGAGTCTGGGAAGTCAATATATTGAAGTTTTAAAATCTGCAATTTTTTAGAGTTTTTTCCGTGGACGACAGCGCGATTTTTTTGTATCTGTAGCAGTTGGAGGCCTAATTTGTCCAAACAAATTACAGATCTGAGTTCCTCTCATAATTTCACCCAATTTTAAAAAACAAATCAGCCGAAACGGAGTCCGTAAAGTGAAGTTATGAGCATTTTAAATTCAACAGTTTTTTAGGGTTTTTCTGGAAAACACCGCAATTTTCTACAGTAAGTTATTGTTCTATGTTTTGGGTTTTTTTATGATAGTTGCGGGACCGAAGAGTTCATAGGGTGATCAGATGGATATTTCCTCTCAAACCTCCAAAGAAATTCTTGAATCATTCAAATCTCAATTGTATGACACATTGAATGACAAATTGGATGTCTTTGTAGATGGTCTCAATGATAATTTCCGTAGTATTCAAGATTCATTGAATAACATGCAAGACAGATTTCTTATGGAAGACCTCAGGGATGAATATAATAAAGAAATATATGCTTGGTATGATTTTGAGGCTGATTGTGATGATTGGTATATGGATAATTGTCATTTCTGGGATGACAACCACTTCCATATTGTATTTGATGACTCTACTCCACCTTTTGTAGAGAACATCAATGTCTCACATCAGGAGCTAGTTACCAGCGTCTAGCCTACATATTCTACAATTGTATTGTTCCTTCCAGATTCATCTTTGATCATCTCCCACTATGTCTATGGATATTCTTATTTGGATCCACATGATAGGTGTCAGTATTGGGAGCATCATTTTCAGTTGGTTATTGTGTGCCGATATCTTCCATGTGGGGTTCACATGAACAATTGGACATGGGACCCTGGTTTACAATGACAGTTGGACTACTTCAGCATGGTGGCTTCCATTTCTCAATGGGAACTTGGTTCTCTAGTCTACTTCAACACTATGGTCCACACTGATCCATGAGACCCTGGTATATGGTTGTACATCAAGCGTTGAAGACAAAGCTTTCATAAGGGGGATGGAATGTAAGGTAGTTAGAGAGGTAGTGGGGGGGCCCAGAGGGCCCATAGTGATAATAGTGGAGGCCATTCAATGTAAGGTGGACTAGGTCCACTATATTATTAAATAAGACTTACTATGGTAGTTAGATATAATAAATGGGTAGTTAAATGTAATAAATGTAAGAGGACTTCTTAGAAGGTTCTACTTCTAGAAGATTCATCCTCTAGAATGTTCTTAGGTGATAGTAGTACTATATAAACAGGTTTAAGCAATGTAATGGGACATGAAAAAGATTATTGTATTTGAAGCGGTAGCTCAATAGGAGGATGCCCCCTCGAAGGGGCAAGTGACCAGGAGAGGATCCCTTCCATAATAGGATCCATTGTATGGTGTTGCCCTACCCCAAGGGTTTTGATAGTAATACAAGAGATTTTGCATATTGTTCTTCTATATCTATTGTGGTTATTTTGTATTTAGTATTTGGTTCTTAACAATGGACTACCTCTCACGTTGCCCCAATAGATAAGGACGCCATAGATCCACGGCATGCAGAATAACCAACATTTCCTTTTCATAGATGGATTTGACCAGATTTCTTTCAGATAGTTGCTTGCTGGTAAAGGTCAAAGGTCGACCCTCTTACATACGGACAACACCAATTCCTTTCCCTGAGGCATCACATTCCAACACAAAGGTCTTTGTGAAATAGGGAAGGGTGAGGACTGGAGTGGTGCACATGGCCATCTTCAAGGTTTAAAAATCTTGAGTAGCAGCTGGAGTCCAAGTGAAAGAGTTCCTTTTGAGGAGAGCAGTGAGAGGTGTTGCAATCTTCCCATAATTCTTAACAAACTTGCGATAATACCCTGTTAAGCCTAGAAATCCACGCAAGATATTAAGAGTCTTTGGGTGAGGCCAGTCTTGCATAGCTTCAATCTTTTTAGGATCCACCCTGACGCCATCTTTGTCAACTATATGACCCAAGTATTCTACTTTTGACGCGCCAAAAGCACATTTATACTGTTTCAGGAAAAGTTGCTGCAGAGAGAGTAGATGGAGAACTTGATCCACATGAGAAAGATGGTATGTCCAAGTTTTTCTATAGATGAGGATATCATCAAAGAAAATTAAGACAAAATGGTGAAGAAAAGGACAGAAGACATGATTCATGAGGCTTTGGAAGGTGGAGGGGGCATTACACAAGCCAAAGGGCATGACCAAAAACTCATAGTGGCCCTCACGAGTTTTAAAGGCAGTCTTGGGAATATCTGCCTCTTTCATACGTATTTGGTGGTAGCTTGAACGAAGATCCAATTTAGTGAAGAATTGGGCACCACTCAATTCATCTAGGAGGCCATCAATGACAGGAATGGGGAATTCATCTTTGATGGTAAGTTTCTTGAGGGAACAGAAGTCGGAACACATTTGCCAAGAACCTTCTTTCTTCAGGACCATGACCATAGGAGACAAATAGGGGCTCATACTAAGGCGGATAACCCCTGCATTAAGGAGTTCCTGGACCATTTTCTCAATTTCATTTTTTTGGGAAAAGGGGTGACGATACGAACAGATATTGGGAGGAAGGCTTCCTGGTACAAGGGGAATGGAATCATCAAGAACACCACGGGAAGGAGGGAGGCCTTGGGGAGTGGAAAAGACCAATTGATGTTTAGAAAGGATGGCTTGGAGGTCTTGCGGTACAGAGGGTGTCTCTGTTTCTTGTATGGCATGGAGTTGGGCAATAACACCAGAATGACCCTTTTTGAGCAGATTTTCCATGCAATGGGAACTAATGATCTCAAGTGAACCGGCGGTGATTCCTTGGAACTTATATTGGTGGCCCTCCTGGTCGAATTGCATTGTTAAGTCATTAAAATCCATGAGAATGGGACCCAAAGTCCTTAGCCAGTCTGCACCCAGCACAATGTCACAACCTCCCATGTTGATAACAAACATATGGGATTTCAGGTGGTAGTCACCAATTTGGAGACGCACATTTTCACAACGCCTTCCACATTTCATGGAACCACCATTGACAATCATGATTTGGAAATTATTGACGGCATGGATGTAGCAATGAGTTTCTTGGGCAATGCTGCGATACATAAAATTATGGGTGTTGCCACTATCAACCAGAATGATGACCTTCCGATGCTTGATGTAACTGATTAGCTTGAGGGTTTGGGGAGTGGAGAAGCCAGTGAGAGCATTGAGAGAAATGACTGGTTCTACTTAGGGAGGGTCTGAGGGAGGGGTTATGTCAGTGGATTCAAGTGATTCAGACATAGAGGGAGTATCTTCATCTTCTTCCAAAATCTCCTCGGAGATGGCCATAAAAAGATTTTTTTCCTTACACTTGTGACCCGAGAAATATTTGTCATCACAGTTATAACAAAAACCTTTGAGTTGGCATTCATCCATTTCAGCCTGGATCAATTTTTGGATCTTTAGAGGAGCAAAGGGAGTAATGAGATTTACTGGTTTAGGGCGAGGGATGAATGAGGGTTTGCAGTTTTGAGAAGATACAACCTGTTGTGCTTCTTTATCTCTTTTGATATCCTCCACCCAACTCTCAGGTCGAGCCATGAGGACATGGGCCCGAATTTCATCCTTGAGGCCACTAATAAAACACTCTCGGAAAAAGGCATCAGACACGCCCTCTGTTCTAAAAGCCAGGTGCTCAAAGGAAGCTATAAAGTCTTCCACTGTTCCTAATTGTTTCAGCTTGGTCAAATGGCCCAAATGGTTGGTGTCAGTGTCAAAGCGTTCATAAAGCTCAACCACAAATTGTGTCCAAACAATATATCCTTGATGAGAATTTTTTTCCATTGCCACCAATGCCAATGTTCTTGATCTAGATGGAGAAAACCATACCGGAGTTTGGCCAAGTCATTTGTAATGCTGTATAAAGAGAAGTAATGTTCCATTTGGGTTACCCAACCAGTGGGGTCCGAGCCATCAAATTTGGTCATATCCACCCGTGGAAGGCGTAGGTCACGTTGAAAGTGATGGTTCTGCAAGGTATGGGAATGAGAGGAATGGTCACCTTCAGTATGTCGGGGTGAGGAAGAGGAAGGGTTATCTGTAGGGATATGCAGTTTGGTGCAAAGTGCCGAAAATATTGATTCAAGGTGGGTGGTGAGGTCTTGTTTGATTTCGCCCATTGAGGACTGCATGGTGGTATTGATGGCGACGACATTGGCACTGAGTTGTTTCAATTCTTGTTAGGTTTCAATAAGACCAGATTGCAAGGTGTTGGCTTCCAAGTCTTTGCTACGAGTATGGGCCATGAGGATGGGGGAATTGAAAAGGGGCAGGTGGCGTAAAAAAAAATTTGCCGAAAAAATGATATGGATGAATGTGATAAGGGCGAAGAGATGAATCCAATGGAATAGGTTTGAAATAATGGTGAAAAAAATTCTATACTTTTTTTGTTTTTTTTACGGAGTTATACTCCAGTCTGAAGAATACTGCAGAGAGGAAATGCCCAAATGCTTAACCAGAAAGAAATGTCTATTTACTTGGAAACCCGAACACAGTTTTGCGGAAATAGATCTTGTATGTTTTAATTTGTTTATGTTTTTTGTCCCCAAGGGTTAGGTATTCAAAGGTTCTATAGACAAGGGTTTTCCCTGTGCTATAGCTCTCTAATATACGTGCGGGGTCCAACAGTAGTACTCAGCCCATATCTCAGGGCACTAACTAAGGAGGATAGACCGTACCCTTAGCCGTACTACCTGACTACCCAGGTACTAGAGAGTATCTTTTCGAGTGTTGTTCTCAGTGACACTATAGCAGTTAGGCGGCCAATCGGTTTATATAAAGAGGGATTAAGGTAATCTAGGCTGATCTGTACACAGGTGTTGTCTGATGCGCTACCACTCAAAGGGGTACCAATAGGGGTTACAAGGGTGGCCAACAGATGTGCGCTTAAGTACCACTTGTATTTCCTATGTGTATGAATCCCTCAATCGCGGGTTTATGCACGTAATGACAAATCTCTGTGGCTTAAAAACGTTGGAATATGTCTCTACCCTAAAAAAAAATTTAACCCACACTTTCTGCTGAGGAAAGTGCTATGATACCACTTGCAATATATCAGAAATAAAATGTATGGAGAACATAAATAAAATGCTAGTAATGGCAGAATAACAACAATATAACCAGAACATTCACCACAATAACACTGAAATGATATAAGAATAACAACATAAATAACACTTTGAATCTGAAAGCAATGTTCACGGGCCTCTTCGAGGGGGCAACCTCTAGTTGAGCAGAGCTCTATTACAATAATATCCAAGCTAGGGTTCTCATACCCTTGACTCCTATTTATACTAAAAAGAAGCATCTAGAGGAGGATCCTTCTAGAAGATGAAGCTTCTATTAGGTCTTCTTACATCCGCCTTATTCTATTTTATTGAAAGGCCTTATTAATATTGACCTTTATTACATCCGAATATATTGTTCTACCTATGTGCGGGTTAGGACCCTAACATGAATGTTAGGTAGCTAGAGAGGTAGTGGGGGGGTCCGGAGGGCCCATAATGATAATAGTGGAGGTCATTCAATGTAAGGTGGACTAGATCCACTATATTATTAAATAAGGCCCGCTATGATAGTTAGATATAATAAATGGGTAGTTAGATATAATAAATGTAAAAGGACTTCTTAGAAGGTTCTACTTCTAGAAGGTTCCTCTAGAATGTTCTTAGGTGATGGTAGCACTATATAAAGGGGTTCAAGCAATGTAATGGGATATGAAAAGAAGTATTGTATTTGGAGCTGAAGCTCAATAGGAGGATGCCCCCTCGAAGAGGCAAGTGAACAGAAGAGGATCTCTTCCATAATAGGATCCATTGTATGGTGTTGCCCTACTCCAAGGGTTTTGATAGTAATATAAGAGATTTTGCATATTGTTCTTCTATATTGCTCTATGGATCTATTGTGTATTCAGTATTTGTGGTGATTATATTTGTAGATCTATTCAGGTTCTTAACAAGGTAAGGACGCCTCAAGTAAGGTAAAATATGCTTGAACTGAATAGGTAGAACAATAGCTCACTATGGACTAAAAATGGTAGAACAATAATAAGATCCATTGTTCTAAAAATGGTAAAATATTTTGAGAATCACTATGGCCTGTCCAGGTTTTGCTATAGATGAAGATATCATCAAAGAAAACTAAGACAAAATGGCGGAGAAAAGGACGAAATAAATGATTCATGAGGCTTATGAAGGTGAAAGGGGCATTACAAAAGCCAAAGGGCATGACCAAAAACTCATAGTGGCCCTCATGAGTTCTACAGACAGTCTTGGGAATATCTTCTTCTTTCATATGTATCTGGTGGTATCCCGAACGAAGATCCAGTTTAGTGAAGAATTGGGCGCCACTAAATTCATCCAGGAGGTCATCAATGACATGAATGGGGAACTTGTCTCTGATGGTAAGTTTGTTGAGGGCACGGAAGTCAAGAAACATTCACCAAGAACCTTCTTTCTTCAGGACCATGACCACAGGAGACGAATAGGGGCTCGTACTAGGGCGGCTAATACCTGCATTAAGGAGTTCCTGGACCATTTTCTCAATTTCATTTTTTTTGGAAAATGGGTGACGATACGGATGGATATTAGGAGGAAGGCTTCCTGGTACAAGGGAAATGGAATGATCATGAACACCATGGGAAGGAGGGAGGCCTTGGGGAGTGGAAAAGACCAATTCATGTTTAGAAATGATGGCTTGGAGGTCTTGCGGTACGGAGGGTGTCTCTGTTGCTTGTATTGCATGGAGTTGGGCGATAACACCAGAATGATCCTTTTTGAGCAGCTTTGCCATTCGATGGGAACTAACGATCTCATGTGAACCAATGGTGATGCCTTGGAACTTATATTGGTGGCCCTCCTAGTCAAATTGCATGGTTAAGTCTTTAAAATCCATGAGAATGGGTCCCAAAGTCCTTAGCTAGTCTGCACCCAGCACAATGTCACAACCTCCCATGTCGATAGCAAACATATGGGATTTCAGGTGGTAGTCACCAATTTGGAGAGACACATTTTTACAACGCCCTCCACATTTCATGGAACCACCATTGACAATCATGATTTGGAAATTATTGATGACATGGATGTAGCAATGAGTTTCTTGGGTAATATGGTGATGAATAAAATTATGGGTGCTGCCACTATCAACCAGAATGATGACCTTCCGATGCTTGATGTAACCAATTAGCTTGAGGGTTTGGGGAGTGGAGAAGTCAGTGAGAGCATTGAGGGAAATGACTGGTTCTACCTATGTGCGGGTTAGGACCCTAACATGAATGTTAGGTAGCTAGAGAGGTAGTGGGGGGGTCCGGAGGGCCCATAATGATAATAGTGGAGGTCATTCAATGTAAGGTGGACTAGATCCACTATATTATTAAATAAGGCCCACTATGATAGTTAGATATAATAAATGGGTAGTTATATATAATAAATGTAAGAGGACTTCTTATAAGGTTCTACTTCTAGAAGATTCCTCCTCTAGAATGTTCTTAGGTGATGATAGCACTATATAAAGTGGTTTAAGAAATGTAATGGGATATGAAAAGAAATATTATATTTGGAGTTGAAGCTCAATAGGAGGATGCCCCCTCGAAGAGGCAAGTAAACAGGAGAGGATCTCTTCGATAATAGGATCCATTGTATGGTGTTGCCCTACCCCAAGGGTTTTGATAGTAATACAAGAGATTTTGCATATTGTTCTTCTATATTGCTCTATGGATCTATTGTGTATTCAATATTTGCGGTGATTATATTTGTAGATCTATTCATGTTCTTAACAAGGTAAGGACGCCTCAAGTAAGGTAAAATATGCTTGAATTGAATAAGTAGAACAATAGCGCACTATGGACTAAAAATGGTAGAACAATAATAAGATCCATTGTTCTAAGAAAGGTAAAATATTTTTAGAATCACTATGGTCTGTCCAGGTTTTGCTATAGATGAGGATATCATCAAAGAAAACTAAGACAAAATGGCGGAGAAAAGGACGGAAGACATGATTCATGAGGCTTTGGAAGGTGGAGGGGGCATTACACAAGCCAAAGGGCATAACCAAAAACTCATAGTGGCCCTCATGAGTTCTAAAGGAAGTCTTGGGAATATCTTCATCTTTCATACGTATCTGGTGGTAGCTCGAACGAAGATCTAGTTTAGTGAAGAATTGGGTGCCACTAAATTCATCCAGGAGGTCATCAATGACAGGAATGGGGAATTTGTCTTTGATGGTAAGTTTGTTGAGGGCACAGAAGTCAGGACACATTCGCTAAGAACCTTCTTTCTTCAGGGCTATGACCACAGGAGACGAATTGGGGCTCGTACTAGGGCGGATAGCACCTGCATTAAGTAATTCCTAGAACATTTTCTCAATTTCATTTTTTGGGGAAAAGGGGTGACGATATGGACGAATATTGGGAAGAAGGATTCCTGGTACAAGGGAAATGGAATGATCATGAACACCATGGGAAGGAGGGAGGCCTTGGGGAGTGGAAAAGACCAATTGATGTTTAGAAAGGATGGCTTAGAGGTCTTGTGGTATGGAGGGTGTCTATGTTGCTTCTATGGCATGGAGTTGGGTGATAACACTAGCATGGCCCTTTTTGAGCAGCTTTTCCATGCGATGGGAACTAATGATCTCAGGTGAATCGGCAATGATGCCTTGGAACTTATATTGGTGGCCCTCCTAGTCGAATTGCATGGTAAAGTCTTTAAAATCCATGAGACTAGGACCCAAAGTCCTTAGCCAGTCTACACCTAGCACAATGTCACAACCTCCCATATCGATAGCAAACATATGGGATTTCAGGTGGTAGTCACCAATTTGGAGACGCACATTTTCACAATGCCCTCCACATTTCATGGAAACACCATTGGTAATCATGATTTGGAAATTATTGATGGCATGAATGTAGCAATGAGTTTCTTGGGCAATGCGGTGATGAATAAAATTATGGGTGATGTCACTATCAACCAGAATGATGACCTTCTGATGCTTGATGTAACCGATTAGCTTGAGGGTTTGGGGAGAGGAGAAGCCAGTGAGAGCATTGAGAGAAATGATTGGTTCTACTTAGGGAGGGTCTGAGGGAGGGTTTATGTCAGTGGATTTAGGTGATTCAGACATAAAGGGAGTTTCTTCATCTTCTTCTAAAATCTCCTCGGAGATGGCCATAAAAATCTTTTGTTCTTTACACTTGTGGCCCAGGAAATATTTTTCATCATAGTTATAACAAAGGCCTTTGAGTTGGCGCTCAACCATTTCAGCCCGAGTCAATTTTTGGATCTTTAGTGGAGCAAAGAGAGTAGTGGGATTTATTGGTTTAGGGCGAGGGATGAAGGAAGGTTTGCAGTTTTGAGAAGATACAACCTGTTGTGCTTCTTTATCTCTTTTGGTAGCCTCCACCCAACTCTCAGGCCGATCCATGAGGACATGGGTCCGAATTTCATCCTTGAGGCTGCTGATAAAACACTCTTGGAAAAAGGCATCAGACTTGCCGTCTGTTCTAAAAGCCAGGTGCTCAAAGGCAGCTATTAAGTCTTCCACTGTTCCTAATTGTTTCAGCTTTTTCAAACGGCTGAAATAGTTGGTGTCAGTGTCAAAGCATTCATAAATCTCTGCCACAAATTATGTCCAAGCAATATACCCTTGACGAAAAAAAATTCTCCATTGTCACCATTGCCAACGTTCTTGATCTAGATGGAGAACACCATACCAGAGTTTGGCCAAGTCATATGTAATGCTGTATAAAGAGAAGTAATGTTCCATTTGGGTCACCCAACCAGTGGGGTCTGAGCCATCAAATTTGGTCACATCCACCCGTGGAAGGCATGGTTCATGTTGAAAGTGATGGTTCTGCAAGGTATGGGAATGAGATGAATGGTCACCTTCAATATGTGGGGGTGAGGAAGAGGAAGGATTATCTGTAGGGATATGCATTTTGGTGCAGAGTGCCAAAAATACTGATTCAAGCTGGGTGGTGAGGTCTTGTTTAGTTTCGTCCATTGAGGACTGCATGATTGTATTGATGGCGGCAACATTGACACTGAGTTATTTCACTTCTTGTTGTGTCTCAATGAGACTAGATTGCAAGGTGTTGAAGCAAGCTTCCAAGTCTTGGCGACGAGTATGGGCCATGAGGATGGGGGAACTGAAAAGGGGCGGGCGGGGTAAAAACATTTTTGTCGAAAAAATGATATGGATGAATGTGATAAGGAGGAAGAGATGAATCCAATGGAATAGGTCTAAAATAATGGTGAAAAAATTTCCAGACATTTTTTTTTTATGGAGTTATACACCGGTTTGAAGAATACTGCTAAGAGGAAATGCCCAAATGCTTAACTAGAAAGAAATGTCTATTTACTTGGCAACCTGTTGACGGACAAAATTGACCGTCCGTCAACTGGAAGAGCGAGTCTGGTCCGGGGTTGTCTAAATAACCCAAGTCGTTTGGTGTAACTCGTTCTAACGGGTTTAATGGCTCCGTTAGCCAATCTAAGAATCCTAAAAGAAAAGAATAAAAGAGAGATATAACTAACTAATTACTAAACACACTATATATATGTACATATGTTCAAATGTAACTATAGTAGTTGTATTTAAGCAGAAGATATACAAGTCTCATTTATTTACATGATTTACAAGATGCAAGTTTTAATCGAAGCTTACGAAAATCAATGTGAAAAATGATTGCTTCTAGGAAGCAAATAAAGAAAGCACATAAAAATATGTATTGTTTTTCTTTTATAAATTTAAAGAATCTTGCAAAAAAAGTTAATGAAACGTGAACATATGGATAGTCAAAGCTGAACCATACATTCTAGTTTCAATGATATGTAAATGACAGAAAAATACAAAGAAGTTATCCTATCAGTGAATTAGTGAGGTGTATCCAAGCATCTGCATGAGTGGTGAACATCCAACTGCCATGTCCAAGAGAGAAATCTGCAATGAACCTTATGATTGTTCTAAATAAATTTAGAACATGTATTGGCAGCTTAGGTTTTAATGATAGAAAATGAAACACAAACATAAACCTGTGATCTCATAATTATACATGATTACAGCAAGATAAATCTGGAAGCAATCTATGCATTTTATCCTTCAATTTAAAACTCAAAGATAAATCTCATTATTTAAATCGAAGATATAATCAGAGCATTTGTATTTTGATGAAGCAAATGATAGATGATATTTATAATATAAACCTCCTACACATCACAGATCATTTAATCTAAAGATATCAGACCTGCACATGTAACAGAATTAAAAATAAAATAAAAAATAACAACATTATAAACAAAAGGCTAAAGCCAAAATGCATATATGTCGTTCTATTAAGTTTTTGGAATCAGTTGTCCATTCTGTAGTCCTGGAAGAAATTGTTTGGATAATAGACTTTAAAGATTGAAAAAATTAGTACATAAATGATAATAATTAACCATGTATTGATAAAAAACACTAAATCTATTTAAATCAATGCATAATCAATTATTCAAAGAATATGAATATATTATAATGAAAATAAAATCATTTTACTTACAGGACAAAAGCCATTAAGCAACCTAGAATTCCATATTCTTCTTTGAAAATATTCGTCCATTCTTCCAAAGATTCTAGCCATCCATTACTCCATTTGAAAATAAATAAAATGTTTACAAAAGCAATAATATACAAAAGACAAAGGATTAAAATCCTCCTCTCCAATTCTTGGATCCCTTGGCTCTGATCTTTCTCATATATTTATAAAAAGAATGAACAGTCTGGGCGTCACTATTAATTTCAACCACCTGAAATTTGTCTCTAAAAGAGACCCAAATATCTCTCAAATCATGCATTTTTTTGGGAAAATCTCTACGTAGAAGGTAAATGGGTCCATTTTGGTTCTGGGTTTTCAACCGTTTCTTCAAATTCCTCACGGTTTGGCTGCAATCAGTTCTAAAAAATCTCCTATCTAATCTTGACGCCTTTCCAAATTTTTTCTATTGTTGCTCATAAAATTATTTGTAGCAATCCAAAATTATTTTTGGATCAATCATCTTGAACGTATTTGGATAATAAAATCAAGCCATTATCAGATCCGTATCAAATATTTGATAATAGAAACCTGTGAAACAAAAATAAACCTAAATTAATAACCTAAAAATTGTGAATAAAACAAAATCTAGAAAAATAAAAAATGAATTTAAACTAACTATAACTTATAAACAAACATTATTTATAATTTGTTTTCAAATATGATCTAAAAGCTTCAAGTTAATGAAGAAAAAATATTAATTTTAGTTTTTTACAAAATCAAACAAATGATAGATAATTATTTTATTATTATTATTTTGAAATGAGATGCAAAATGAAAAAAGAATTTAATTAATAAATATCACCAAATGATTTCATGAAAATGAGAAACCAACCAAGATATTATTTGATAAAGTATTGAACACATTATTCAAAATAATCAAACTTGCTAATGAACAAAAGAATGAACACATAATCATAATTTAAACGAAAGTAAACATTTGATAAAAATTAATGTTTTGTTTAAATTGAGATTTTTATGCTCGTTTCTAACTTTTGACATATACTCTTGTAATGAATGTCTCAAACTATAGTGAATATCTTAAGTTTGTCTCAAAGTAGGCCAAGGTATGGAACTATTTGAAAATGTTGATTCTGTAGCTCATTATAATTATCAGGATTCGAATGGGGGGGCCCTTTAAATTTTGTAAAAATATAAGGGGAGTTGTTGGGGCCCAACAAATGACGACTTACTAGGTGAAGCAGATATCTCTGATCTGGTAATATTTCATCTTAGGGAGAAAATAGTAAGACTTGAAAAAAGATTTAAGCTCCCTGAAATAAATTCACTCTGAGACCATATGGTATTAGGATAAGCTCAATGTTATAACCAGACAATAGAATTTTCTTTGCAGAAGATTATAACCTGAAATAATGTCTCAATCAAAGAGTCACGATGTTTATAAAAGAACTTCAATACCGTTGACAGAGCCACTACTACCAGAAAACGTCCATAGCCTCGACAGGGATGTCATTTAACCCACTCAAATGCTTTAATCCCATCTAATAGTTGTATCCACATGATGCATACTTCTATAAAAGCTAATTTAAAAACATATACCTGCTACCTCTCGACCCGACATTACTTCGTTGCCAACAGCCCTGTTCAGTACCCCGACGAAGTTGTATTGGTATCATGTGTGCATTTACCCGCTGTCAGCGAACCTGTTCAGTACCCCGACGGGTTTACACACACTTCCCACATATAAGTGCTTCCAACCCTCTTATGCCACTTTTAAATAATAATACAATTATAGATTTCTTGATGACAAAGAGAGCGGGGTGATATTGGAGGTTAATTGCAATACAGGTGAATAGTTGACCATGTTATTTATTTGCTTTCAAAACTTGAAGCTTTATCATGGTTTAGAGATTTTAGATTTCCTTTAAGAAATCATCTAGAGAATGGGGAAGCACTTAAAAGTGATTCTTTAAGAATATGGACGGCGTAAATAGTATAAAGATCATCGTAATTCTCAAAGATTTAAACCATATCTTTGGTGTAATACTCTAGCAAAGATAATTCGAGGACAAAATGAGAGTGACAATGGACTTAAAAATCAATTGTATGAGCTATATCTTAATACCAGGACCTCTTTGAACTGTTTCAATTTGCTTGAAAAATACAAGTCTTAAAATAAATGCTTCCTTCGACAATAGTTCTTTGATAAAAAATATATTGATTCAAAAAGAAAGATAAGAAGAAAACTCATTCAAAATAATCAAAGAAAATAAAAACACACAACAAACCAAATCAAATTTTATTGATAACCAAAACATTCACCACAATAACACTGAAATGATAAAACAATAACA